>CM056060.1:61200766-61446831 GCA_029574335.1 Rana kukunoris | reverse complement strand
CCTCCTTCATACTTTCACTGACAGACACCAAACAAACTTTACCACGGTCACAAAATATTCAGCTATCCGGCTATGACTTTTCAGATTGAAATCTTTTATAGTTTTTGTGAAAAAGCAATTTACGTTTAGTGATTTTTTCAGAAAATGTTATCGATTACACTGCGTGTCTATGGAGCTGGCTTAGAGTGTGTCATGTGACCTTTTAGAGTGTGAGTTTTGAAAAGAATCGTATTATCTATAAAAAAGGGGAACAAATTGCTCTCACGCCCACAAGATCTACTTGTCATACACAATTTATATATCAATATGGAAGGTATTTTTGTCTGCTTTCAGGCAATGTGATCAGTTTGTGATGCGCATTTTACTTTTCATTGCTGGAGCTTCGAAAGGACAAGAGTTCCAACATTTCTCCCATAGGCCTTCATTATAAACGTCATTTAATTTTTCCAATAAAATGCACAACGACACTCTTTTCTAAATCGCTGACATGGCCACATTTTTAAGTTTATCAACATAAATTTCATATCGATGCGTTCACAAGGGTCTTGTCTTTTATACGGTGAAGTCGCTGTATCGATCGCATGTACGGTTGTGGATTTATTAAGGTTTTGTTGAAGGGTTATTTCACTTATTTTGTGTGTAGATAAAAAGCGTTTGTAATGGTAATTCTTTCCCTAAATAGCTTCCTTTACCTCCATGCAATATTCCCCTCACACACCTGGGGGGAGGGAGAAAACCTCTTGAGGGGTGAGGGGCGACCAGGACACTCTCTAACTTTGCAGATAAAGGAGCTGTGTTAGTGGGCGTCCCTCACACCCCTCAAGAGGCTTTCTTCACACCAGGAAAAAGACTTGCACTACTGTGTGGAGTTACAGACAGAAGAACAGAAGTGAGGTTTTTCAGAAGAAATAAGGACATTTAAAAGCAAAATCAAAGGATGAGATAAGTAAAGGAGGACTGCACTAAGGTAAAGGAAGCTATTTAGGGAAAATTATTTTACCTTTACAACACCTTTAATGATCAAGAGGCTTTTATAAGTACTGAAGGAACACTGCTTGTATGTCCTAAAGATAGTGTTAGTGGTTATGGTGAATGGCATTTGAGCGGGCTTAGCAATTCAGCATTCCCCCACGTATTTTCCTCAGGAAATGCATTTTCTAGTTCTTAATTTTAATTTTAATTTTATTATTTCGTACGTTTTTTGGCTTCTGCGTAACTTCGCCAACTTTCAGCGATTGAGACCATTCAACTTTTAAAATGTTTCATCTCATTCAGCTAACGATGGGACTTCTTTCAAGTTTTTTTGTGCTATTTATACTTTTTTAAAATATTAAGCTTTAGTCGCTTTTTTTTAACATTGAAGTCAATGAGAACATGCTATTCCTGCTTAAAAACGTACCCGATTCAAAATGTATCTCCTCCTTCATACTTTCACTGACAGACACCAAACAAACTTTACCACGGTCACAAAATATTCAGCTATCCGGCTATGACTTTTCAGATTGAAATCTTTTATAGTTTTTGTGAAAAAGCAATTTACGTTTAGTGATTTTTTCAGAAAATGTTTATCGATTACACTGCGTGTCTATGAAAGGCTGCTAGAAGTGAGTCATGTGACCTTTAGAGTGTGAGTTTGAAAAGAATCGTATTATCTATAAAAAAGGGGGAACAAATTGCTCTCCACGCCCACAAGAATCTACTTGTCATACACAATTTATATATCAAATGGAAGGTATTTTTGTCTGCTTTCAGGCAATGTGATCAGTTTTGTGATGCGCATTTTACTTTTCGTTGCTGGAGCTTCTAAAGGACAAGAGTTCCAAATTTTTCCCCATAGACCTTCATTATAACGCGCTTTTAAAATTTGTTAGTAAGACACACAAAGATACTCTTTTTCTAAATCGCTGACATGGCCCCATTTTTAAGTTTATCAACATAAATTTCATATCGATGCGTTCACAAGGGTCTTGTCTTTTATACGGTGAAGTCGCTGTATCGATGGCATGTACGGTTGTGGATTTATTAAGGTTTGTTTGAAGGGTTATTTCACTTATTTTGTGTGTAGATAAAAAGCATTTGTAATGGTAATTCTTTCCCTAAATAGCTTTCCTTTACCTCAGTGCAATTATCCACCCTCACACACCTGGGGGAGGGGAGAAAACCTCTGAGAGGGGAGGGGCGACCAGAAGTCAGGATGCTCTGTACTTTGCAGATAGAGAAAGGAGCTGTGTGTTAGTGGGCGTCCTGCCACACCCCCTCCCCCTCAAGAGGCTTTCTCCACACCAGGGAAAAAGCCTTGCACTACTGTGCGGAGTTACAGACAGAAGAACAGGAAGTGAGGATTTCTCAGAGAAGAAATAAGGACATTTAAAAGCAAAATCAAAGGATGAGGTAAGTAAAGGAGGACTGCACAAAGGTAAAGGAAGTTATTTAGGGAAAATGATTTTACCTTTACAACACCTTTAATGATTAAAGAGAGGCTTTATAAGTACTGAAGGAACACTGCTTGTATGTCCTAAAGATAGTATAGCGGTTATGGCGAATAAGATTTGTGCGGGCTTAGCAATTCAGCTATTCAGCATTCCCACGTATTTTCCTCAGGAAATGCATTTTCTAGTTTTAATTTTAATTTTATCCTTTATTATTAGTGGGAATGCTTTAATAAGCATTCCCAGTATTGTTATTCGTTTTTTATTATTCTTAATTTTATTCCGTACGTTTTTTGGCTCTGCGTAACTTCGCCATACTTTCAGAACGATTGAGACCATTCACTTTTAAAATGTTCATCTCATTTAGCTAACGATGGGATTCTTCTTCAAGTTTTTTTGTGCTATTTATACTTTTTAAAATAATTAAGCTTTTAGTCGCTTTTTTTTAACATTGAAGTCAATGAGAACATGCTTATTCCTGCTTAAAAAAACGTACGTGATTCAAAATGTATCTCTTCCTTCATACTTTCACTGACAGACACCAAACAAACTTTACCACGGTCACAAAATATTCAGCTATCCCGGCTATGACTTTTCAGATTGAAATCTTTTATAGTTTTTGTGAAAAAGCAATTTACGTTTAGTGATTTTTTCAGAAAATTTCATCGATTAAACAGTCTTCCTATGGACATGGCTCAGAGTGAGTCATGTGACCTTTAGAGTGTGAGTTTTGAAAAGAATCGTATTATCTATAAAAAAGGGGGAACAAATTGCTCTCACACGCCCACAAGATCTACTTGTCATACACAATTTATATATCAAATGGAAGGTATTTTTGTCTGCTTTCAGGCAATGTGATCAGTTTTGTGATGCGCATTTTAGTTTTCGTTGCTGGAGCTTCTAAAGGACAAGAGTTCCAAATTTTTCCCCATAGACCTTCATTATAACCGACTTTTAAAATTTGTTAGTAAGACACACAAAGATACTCTTTTCTAAATCGCTGACATGGCCACATTTTTAAGTTTATCAACATAAATTTCATATCGATGCGTTCACAAGGGTCTTGTCTTTATACGGTGAAGTCGCTGTATCGATCGCATGTACGGTTGTGGATTTATTAAGGTTTGTTTGAAGGGTTATTTCACTTATTTTGTGTGTAGATAAAAAGCGTTTGTAAAGGTAATTCTTTCCCTAAATAGCTTCATTTACCTCAGTGCAATTATCCCCCTCACACACACCTGGGGAGGGGAGAAAACCTCTTGAGGGGGAGGGCGACCAGGAAGTCAGGACGCTCTGTACTTTGCAGATAGAGAAAGGAGCTGTGTGTTAGTGGGCGTCCCTGCTCACGCCCCTCCCCCCTCAAGAGGCTTTCTCCACACCAGGGAAAAAGCCTTGCACTACTGTGTGGAGTTACAGACAGAAGAACAGGAATGAGGATTTCTCAGAAAAATAAGGACATTTAAAAGCAAAATCAAAGGATGAAGTAAGTAAAAGAGGACTGCACTAAGGTAAAGGAAGTTATTTAGGGAAAATGATTTTAATTTTACAACACCTTTAATGATTAAAGAGAGGCTTTATAAGTACTGAAGGAACACTGCTTGTATGTCCTAAAGATAGTATAGCGGTTATGGTAAATGGGATTTGTGCGGGCTATTCAGCTATTCAGCATTCCCACGTATTTCCTCAGGAAATGCATTTTCTAGTTCCATACGTTTTTTGGCTCTGCGTAACTTTGCCATACTTTCAGCGATTGAGACCATTCAACTTTTAAAATGTTCATCTCATTCAGCTAACGATGGGACTTCTTCAAGTTTTTTGTGCTAATTTATATTTTTAAAATATTAAGCTTTTAGTCGCTTTTTTTAACATTGAAGTCAATGAGAACATGCTTATTCCTGCTTAAAATCTTACGTGATTCAAAATGTAACTCCTCCTTCATACTTTCACTGACAGACACCAAACAAACTTTACCACGGTCACAAAATATTCAGCCTATCCGGCTAATGACTTTTCAGATTGAAATCTTTATAGTTTTTGTGAAAAAAGCAATTT
The DNA here is from genome assembly GCA_029574335.1 of Rana kukunoris. Classification (NCBI taxonomy): domain Eukaryota; kingdom Metazoa; phylum Chordata; class Amphibia; order Anura; family Ranidae; genus Rana; species Rana kukunoris. The sequence goes on along the minus strand of CM056060.1, from coordinate 61,442,350 downwards.
ACGTTTAGTGATTTTTTCAGAAAATTTTATCGATTTAACAGTCTTTCTATGGAGAGCTGCTAGAGTGAGTCATGTGACCTTTAGGCCTTGTACAAGAGGAATGTATCCGGTCGGAAACATCCGACGGATATTTCCCAGCGGATAAGTCAAATTTGTCCGTGCTTAACAGGTCGTATTTTCAGGTTCAGTGTGTGCTTGTGGCTCTATTTTGTCATTCAGTGTCGCCGTACGCGGCGTTTTCTGCTTTGCAGTGCCGTCCTGTACGGTCGTATCTGTTTGACGTGCGATCTTTGCAGGTCTTGCTGGATTTGGGGGTGCTTTCTGTTTGAGTGTGTTCTTGACTGACCAGCCGGCCGTTTGAAGCCATGATGGAGCAGCAGCGCAACTTTTCACGAGTTCGTGCTGTTTATGGGTTTTGTTCTGGAGTCTGTGTGCATTCCAGTGATTTTGGGCAGGAACAGTAATAGGAGGAGTTCCTGGGCCAAGAATTGGTTGCGGCAGCGTAATCGATTCTCTCATATGTCTCTGCTTAGGGAGATCCGGGAGAATAATCCTGATGACTTCAGGAACTTTCTCCGTATGACGGACCCCTGTTTTCCACCGTCTGCTGGATCTCCTGTCCCCCTATATCACGAGGCAGGACACTGTGATGCGCCAAGCCATTCCGGCTGAGCAGAGGCTTATTGCCACGTTGCGGTACCTGGCGACTGGGAGGAGCCTGCAGGACCTCAAGTTCTCAACAGCATCTCTCCCCAGGCGCTTGGGATCATCATACCGGAACGTGTTCTGCCATCATACAAGTCATGCAGGAGGAGTTTATTAAGGTAAGTTTCCTCCTTTAACATCACAATCTGTGTCTTTAATAATGTTTGCATATTTTTCTCACCTCACCTTTTGTGTTGGTTTTCCTAGTCACCATGATTGTAATATGCTGTGTGCTTAATGTTCCCTTTTATCCCCATGCATGTTGTTAAGCTTTCCGGGTTCATGTGGTTTGGCCTACCTGCATATTTTTACCTTCAACATTACTAACCTGTCCAGCATCATCTCCTAGGGACAAAAAACAACCTTCTTTTTTATTTTTGGTGTCCTGCTCCATTGTAGTTCAACTCCCTCCCCCTAAAAAAGTGTATTGCCCTATCAGTGGGATGTGGAGTCTGATAATAATTGTCTCTAGATTTGTTGCCCTAAATACTCTCTATACACTAATTTTTTGAAATGTTAATACCGTGATGTTGCAGAATGATTTTTTTTTACTAGTGTTTGCAATGTTGTTTCTGTGCCAAAGTGCTAATTGTTTTTTTGCTTTTGTCCCCACAGTTTCCCTCCACGCCGCAGGAATGGCAGACTGTGGCTGCCCACTTTGCCCAGCGTTGTGATTTTCCAAACTGCGGAGGGGCAATTGATGGGAAGCACGTCCGCATAGTGCCGCCACCTCTTTCGGGCTCGTACTATTATAACTACAAAGGTTTTCATAGTATCGTGTTGATGGCGGTGGTGTCGGCAGACTACGAATTTTTGTATGTGGACGTGGGGAAGAATGGCCGGCTGGCTGATGGGGGAGTGTTCGCGCGGAACCGAATTTTACAGGCGGTCTACAAACTGGTGGTCTTGAACTGCCACCGGATGAAGACAATGTGGAAGGACTTCCGTTTGTTTTTTTTTAGCGGACGAGGCTTTTGGACTTGGACCTCACCTCATGCGGCCTTTTCCCCAGAGGACCCTCACCCCGGAGAGGAGAGTCTTCAATTTCCAGCTGGCCAGGGCCCGGAGGTAGTCGAGAATGCCTTTGGGATACTCGCCAGCCGGTTTCCGCCTGTTCCAGACAGCGATACATCTGGCGGAATATAAATTTAACTCTGTTATTTTGGCCTGCTGCATATTGCATAATTTTTTACGCAGGCATTCCCAGACGTACCTACCCAACATCGGTGCTGAGGCAGGACTACCCTCAGATACCCTTCCTGGGCTGGACACTGGTCGCGCTGGCTCGGTCACCCAATCTGCTCGTGAGGTACGCGACAAATATGTTGAGTACTTTATGGGTCGGGGGCCATAGCTATGCCAGATTAATATTTCTTTATAATTCGGGCCCCCAAAATAAAGAAATATTACCAAGAAATAATAAATAATTTGACCATTGGACTTTATACAGTTGTTTGTCATTATTGCTTTTTCTCTTTTTATCTGTCTTCCAGTTCTGAAACTAGTGCATTTCTTGTGCCCAATTTAGTTAGCAGGTTTTAGTAAATACACACAATTGCACATTCTAGTCACTCTTCTACAAACTGGGTATTGAGGTTAGAAATAAGAAGCCACTGGTGTGTGTGTGTTTTTAAATGGTTTTTTTATTTCTTTTTTATTTACGAAAATCTTTGTGTTTTAATTAGAAAACTTGGTTTAGAAAGTATTTATTTATTCAAAAAATATTTTGTGGTTTTGACAAACATATATAACAATCGAACTTACAAAGTTCAACCTTTTATTTGGCATAACAAACCCAGACAACATGGTCTTAGGTCACGCCGGAATCCCCCAAAATTTGAGGATGCACACATGCTGTGTGTGTGATGGGCCAAATGGTGTTTTTTTTCACATGAGATCCCATGCGAAATGTTCACATGTGCTATCTGCTGCATCATGGGTGATCAATGTATGTGCTTTGTGGGTGCAACCCATTTCTGTCACCTACTTGATAAGTAAGGAAGGGTTGCACCCACAAAGCACATACAATTGATGTCCTGTGATGGCAGATCGCACATGTGAACACACATTGGGGTTTATTTACTAAACAGTCCCCCAAACTCCTCCGGCTTATTTGTGCATATAAGCCAATCAGCTTCTAAATTAAGCTTAGTCAATTAAGACTTCACATCCAAACATGGAAGATGATTGTTTTATATGCCAAGTGATGCTGCTTTTTGCCCCTTATAGCTTTAGTAAATAAACCCGTGTGTGTGTGTGCATCCTCAAATTTTGGGGGATATTAAACGAACATTATACAACATCTTTGAGAGTGGGGTGGTTAGGGAGTGAGGGCAGGGGGGGCAGGGGGGGGCATGGGGGGCAGCTGGGGGGGATAGTCTTCTATATACGTCCCAAAATATCGAGCATGTTTTTGAAGTTTTGGTCCATCACCACCATCCTTTCCCTCATATTGGCCAGATCGGTGCTGCACTCCATTATCTGCTGTATTAGGATTTGTGCACTTGCACGAGAAAAAATAGGAGCGACAGATGTGCTAATCCCATCTTCATCCCCTAAAAAGGCCAAAGGAAAAAACACAACATTGTAAGTAAGTAAGGTGCAGGCCTATCTACATCTCTTTTTCCCTGCAAAGCTGGGGTGTCACTGACCTGTTGTACTGACAAGTTCAACATCTTCTACAACTTCTCCTTCTTCTTCAACTTCTCCTTCCTCCACTAATCCACCTTCCTCCTCCAATCCGCCTTCCTCCACTAATCCGCCAAATTCCACCAAACCGCCTTCCTCCATTAATCCACCAAATTCCACCAATCCGCCTTCCTCCACCAATCCGCCTTCCTCCACCAATCCGCCTTCCTCCTCTCTCCCTTCCTCTCCTCTCCTTCTTCCTCCCTCCTCTCTTCTTCATCATCCTCCTGCTCAACAATTTTTTCGTGCCATTTGGGAGACAGTGTGGGCCTCCTGACTCCTCATAGCGCTGTCCTCTTCTTTCCCCTAAAAACAACAAAATAAATAAAAAAAAAATCAGCAAACAGATCTTTTTGGAGGGACTAATTTGCAAACATTGCTTAGAAGTGGCGTTACGATTCTAGTTTTGGCCTTATTACAGCACAAACCATGTCCCTTTTTTTTTGCTAGCTGACGTCTCCCTAGCTGTGATATAATGAGGCTTTTTGGGGAAGTGACACACATGTCTGGCCTCCTGAATAAGTCTTTTTTGGAGTCCCTTCTCCTAAACTCCAAATTACTATTTTATGTGGGTAGACAGGTTTTCTAAATTACAGATGTCCAAACAGCTGCATATTAAGTTATCTCAGCACTGTGTGAATTACAGAATCCTGATTGCCTTTTTAAATAAACTTATTAGTTTGCACAAACACATCATATTTTCAACATTGTTTCTGAAAACGATGTTTTTCGCCAAATAGCCTCGTCCAGGTGTGATGTTCCTGGAACCGCGGATTGAGGATAAACGATGTGATTGGAACGATGTTGACTACGATCGTGGCAAGTCGTCGGATTTATATTAGACAAACATTACTAAATTTACAAGGCAGGGTTTAAAAAATACAAGCAGGCCAACGAGGCAGATGGCGAAATATACATGGCAAAACATTTCCGCCAAAAATAGGCACTCCAAAGACATTTTAAAGTACTTACTTTTTTCTATGATTTTTTTTATTTTGCGATACTGCTCTGGCTCGCGCAGTTTTAAGTCGGACCAGCGTTTCCGGAGCTGCTCTTTGGACCTGGTGACCCCAAACATCTCATTAAGTTTCCTTGCTGCCTTATCCATAATTTTTGACTTCCTCCGGTTAGGGGTGCTGTATGGGCCATGCTCACCATCATAGTCCTTCCGTCGCAGGATGGACACCAACTCCACCATCTCTTGTAGAGACATGTTTGTGGCCTTGTAATGTTTTGGCCTGGATCGGGACGTTCCGGCCTCTGTCCCTTCCTGATCCCGATCAGAGGCTAATGTGCGCTCGTGTGACATCGCCATATTTTCCAATCAACGTTGCAGATGGGCGTGGAAAGCAGAAATTGGTACGTCATGGGCGGAGACGAGGGTGGCGTTTCTTGATTGCGTGGGGAATATAATGGAAACGACGTGATTACGTAGGTTACGCGGAGATTACTCGAGCGGAAACGAGGAGAGAGAGAGACGAAGGTAAATGCAAACATCGGATCAGAGGCCTATAATTTGAACAGGCATGGGGGATGGAGCTTTTAGATGTTGTTTGCACCCTTTTTAGGCCACTGTTATTTATGTATTTTGGGGCCCACCATAACATTTAGAGAGTAAAGTGCTTGGACACATCACTTCATCAAGATATATGTAGAGAATGCTCTTTCCTCTTTATTTGTATTTTAGAGTATGCAGTCAGATCATGCCAGTAGTGTTGTGTATTGGTTGGACAGAGATAAGTAGGTAGTGTTTTTCTGCCATCAATGCTGAGGGGCATGATAGCTACACATGAACTAGTGCCTTGAGGTGAATGCTAGCATTCATATTCATGGTGGATGTGTTCTTAACTACATGCTACAACTTGCAACATGGACTCTGAATGCCAACTTTTTGGGGGGTACAACATTGTGGCAGAGCAGGCCAGCTATGTAGCAGCATAAGACACTGTGTTTGTATAAAGTAGATGCTCTAAAATGAATGAATGTGCACATATTTTAAGAATGACAAAGCTGAGCCTTTGGAAAGTTGTGCTTTGTGTTTGATTGGCAATTTCTATTCTAGACATTACTATTGAGAAGCGACATTTCTAGAAGCAGCCCAAAAGAATGGATTTGCTGAAAGGGAAGGAGGCTACAATGGAATTAATAGCCCGATATCGGGATATGCCCCTTCTTTGGGACACCAGACACACCCATTATTGTGACACTGGAAAGAGAGAGGCAGCACTTGATGAAATTGCGACATACCTGCACACTTGGGTGCCAAGTTGCACAGGCGACATGGTGAAGGACAAATTCAGTAACCTCAGGAGAAGCTACAGGAATGTCTATAAAAATCTGAAATATCCAAAATCAGGATCAGCAGCAGCTAAGACAAAGGAACCCAAGCTCTGGTACTACAAAGAGCTCGGTTTTTTGAATGATGAACTGGATGGCAGGGCTTCGGTTTCAACACTTCCTTCCAGCCTTCCTCCCAGCGGAACTTCCCCGGATCCCAGGAGCCCTGCAGAATCAGAAGCAGGGCTGGCTGACATGGAGCCAGATCTGGCCATCTTCAGTGAGGTCTAGTATTTTCAAAACTAGTTTTGTGCTGCTATTTATTTTGAATTCGTGAGTTGATCTTGTAAACAAAAAACAAACAGGGATGCCAAATGCAGGGGTCAGAAGGACAGTCTGTTTAATTTCAATTAATACTAACTAAAAAAGTCTAGAGAAATAAAATGTGTGTGCTTGATTGTCCCAAAAATTACAACATGTTGCCTTTTTTATACACAGGAAGAAGAGACCAGCCAGGAGGTGGCAGCTCCTGAGGCCCATGTCAGCCAGGCGGAAGGGGTGAGTGGCAGCCAGGAGGAGGCCGGGTCAAGTGAGGTGCAGCAGGTCCCCAGGCCCAGGCTGAGCACAATCAGCCAAGTTCCTCCCCTCCAAATGAGGCCACCAGCTGCAAAGAGGCGCAGAAGGGAGGTGCATGATGAAAGCCTTCAGGTCATCCGGGAGGCTGCCGAAATCATGAGAGCCCCCCTCAACCCAATGGAATGCTATAGCGCATTTGTGGCCAATGAGCTGAACCAAGGGGGGGAGGAGCAAAAAAGCCTGGCCAAGGACATTATAAATCAGGTCCTGGCCAGGATGAAAAGGAACGAGCTGACCAGGGACACTGTGCTGTGGGATCCGGCTTGGCCTGCTCCCCATCATCATCATCCTCCTCCTGCCACATCAGCCCCACCTGCAAGGTTCCGTGGACGGACCCGTGGAAGTTTCGCTGGAAGGAAGTCTGCTAGGAAGTCGAGAAGATGAATCCCTGCCATCCAGTTTATTGTCAAAAAAACTGAGCTCGTTGTAGTAGCACAGCTTGGGTTCCTTTGTTCATGTGCTGCTGATCCTGATTTTTGATATTGACTCCTGAGGTTACTTAATTTGTCTTTCATCATGTTGTAATTGCCAAGTATGCATGTATGTTGCAATCTCATCAAGTGCTGCCGTTCTGGTGATTTATAATTTATTTTTTGGCCGGAAATAAATGGCTTTTGTATTTACTTTCAAACCTTGTCTATTGTGTTTAATACGGTGGTGAGTAAGCATCAGACATTTGGCAAACAAAATGTGGCATTTGCAAAGGACCCAAACTCCTTTTAGGGGGGGGGGGGACCTTTTATGTTTGAACTTGGTAAACCCCAAAGAAGCGTACATTTTTGAGAAAAAAAAAAGGATGAAACGAGAAAAAAAAACAAAATTTGAAATATTCCAAACACGTTAAATCCAAATCTTAAAAATAAAAAAAAGCTCAACATTAAGTCCAAATAGACATTTTTAAAATGTGGAGCACATAAACAAATGTGGGGACATCTGGCAAGCAAACTGTGTCAAATAGAAAAATAAATAATGAAAATGCAAGCTAGCAGTATGTGACATCTGGAGAAAACTGCTACAGCAAAAGAACGGGTTCATTCTAGCAAGAGAAGAAAGCACAAAAAAACGATCTAAACGGAACACTATATAGAGAGTTTAGGTGACGAATGTGCCAGGTCCCAAACAAACGCGAGTTTTACCTGAACGAGTGCTCCCGTCCCATCGTTTTGACTGAGCATGCGCAGGTTTTTGGTCCGAGGCTTTTGTGTACTAACGAGCGGACATGGGTCCGGCGGAAATATTTCAAAGCATGCTTTGGAATTTTTCCGCTGGAAAAATCCGGCCGAAACGGTCCGTTTGACCATACAAACGACCGGATCTTTCGGATGAAATGGTCCGTCGGACCAGTTTCAGCGGATTTATTCCCTCGTGTGTACAAGGCCTTACAGTGTGAGTTTTGAAAAAACTCGGATTATCTATAAAAAAGGGGGAACAAATTGCTCTCACGCCCACAAGATCTACTTGTCATAAGCAATTTATATATCAAATGGAAGGTATTTTTGTCTGCTTTCAGGCAATGTGATCAGTTTTGTGATGCGCATTTTACTTTTTGTTGCTGGAGCTTCTGAAGGACAAGAGTTCCAAGATTTCTCCCATAGGCCTTCATTATAACCGACTTTTAAAATTTGTTAGTAAGACACACAAAGATACTCTTTTCTAAATCGCTGACATGGCCACATTTTTAAGTTTATCAACATAAATTTCATATCGATGCGTTCACAAGGGTCTTGTCTTTTATACGGTGAAGTCGCTGTATCGATCGCATGTACGGTTGTGGATTTATTAAGGTTTGTTTGAAGGGTTATTTCACTTATTTTGTGTGTAGATAAAAAGCGTTTGTAATGGTAATTCTTTCCCTAAATAGCTTCCTTTACCTCAGTGCAATATTCCCCCTCACACACCTGGGGGAGGGGAGAAAACCTCTTGAGGGGGGAGGGGCGACCAGGAAGTCAGGACGCTCTGTACTTTGCAGATAGAGAAAGGAGCTGTGTGTTAGTGGGCGTCCTGCTCACCCCCCTCCCCCCTCAAGAGGCTTTCTCCACACCAGGGAAAAAGCCTTGCATTACTGTGTGGAGTTACAGACAGAAGAACAGGAAGTGAGGATTTCTCAGAAGAAATAAGGACATTTAAAAGCAAAATCAAAGGATGAGGTAAGTAAAGGAGGACTGCACAAAGGTAAAGGAAGTTATTTAAGGAAAATGATTTTACCTTTACAACACCTTTAATGATTAAAGAGAGGCTTTAGAAGTACTGAAGGAACACTGCTTGTATGTCCTAAAGATAGTATAGTGGTTATGGTGAATGGGATTTGTGCGGGCTTAGCAATTCAGCTATTCAGCATTCCCACGTATTTTCCTCAGGAAATGCATTTTCTAGTTAGTGGGAATGCTTTAATAAGCATTCCCAGTATTGTTATTCGTTTTTTATTATTCTTATTATGTCTTAATTTTATTCCGTACGTTTTTTGGCTCTGCGTAACTTCGCCATACTTTCAGCGATTGAGACCATTCAACTTTTAAAATGTTCATCTCATTCAGCTAACGATGGGACTTCTTCAAGTTTTTTTGTGCTATTTATATTTTTTAAAATATTAAGCTTTTAGTCGCTTTTTTTTAACATTGAAGTCAATGAGAACATGCTTATTCCTGCTTAAAAACGTACGTGATTCAAAATGTAACTCCTCCTTCATACTTTCACTGACAGACACCAAACAAACTTTACCACGGTCACAAAATATTCAGCTATCCGGCTATGACTTTTCAGATTGAAATCTTTTATAGTTTTTGTGAAAAAGCAATTTACGTTTAGTGATTTTTTCAGAAAATTTTATCGATTACACTGCGTGTCTATGGAGCTGGCTTAGAGTGTGTCATGTGACCTTTAGAGTGTGAGTTTTGAAAAGAATCGTATTATCTATAAAAAAGGGGGAACAAATTGCTCTCACGCCCACAAGATCTACTTGTCATACACAATTTATATATCAAATGGAAGGTATTTTTGTCTGCTTTCAGGCGATGTGATCAGTTTTGTGATGCGCATTTTACTTTTCGTTGCTGGAGCTTCTAAAGGACAAGAGTTCCAAATTTTTCCCCATAGACCTTCATTATAACGCGCTTTTAAAATTTGTTAGCAAGACACACAAAGATACTCTTTTCTAAATCGCTGACATGGCCACATTTTTAAATTTTTTATCAACATAAATTTCATATCGATGCGTTCACAAGGGTCTTGTCTTTTATACGGTGAAGTCGCTGTATCGATCGCATGTACGGTTGTGGATTTATTAAGGTTTGTTTGAAGGGTTATTTCACTTATTTTGTGTGTAGATAAAAAGCATTTGTAATGGTAATTCGTTCCCTAAATAGCTTCCTTTACCTCAGTGCAATATTCCCCCTCACACACCCGGGGAGAGGGAGAAAACCTCTTGAGGGGGGAGGGGCGACCAGGAAGTCAGGACACTCTGTACTTTGCAGATAGAGGAAGGAGCTGCGTGTTAGTGGGCGTCCTGCTCACCCCCTCCCCCCTCAAGAGGCTTTCTCCACACCAGGGAAAAAGCCTTGCACTACTGTGTGGAGTTACAGACAGAAGAACAGGAAGTGAGGATTTCTCAGAAGAAATAAGGACATTTAAAAGCAAAATCAAAGGATGAGGTAAGTAAAGGAGGACTGCACTAAGGTAAAGGAAGTTATTTAGGGAAAATGATTTTACCTTTACAACACCTTTAATGATTAAAGAGAGGCTTTATAAGTACTGAAGGAACACTGCTTGTATGTCCTAAAGATAGTATAGCGGTTATGGTGAATGGGATTTGTGCGGGCTTAGCAATTCAGCTATTCAGCATTCCCACGTATTTTCCTCAGGAAATGCATTTTCTAGTTATTCTTAATTTTAATTTTATTATTCCGTACGTTTTTTGGCTCTGCGTAACTTCGCCATACTTTCAGCGATTGAGACCATTCAACTTTTAAAATGTTCATCTCATTTAGCTAACGATGGGACTTCTTCAAGTTTTTTTGTGCTATTTATACTTTTTAAAATATTAAGCTTTTAGTCGCTTTTTTTTAACATTGAAGTCAATGAGAACATGCTTTTTCGTGTTTCAAATCTCATGCCGTACAAAATGTATCTCCTCCTTCATACTTTCACTGACAGACACCAAACAAACTTTACCACGGTCACAAAATATTCAGCTATCCGGCTATGACTTTTCAGATCGAAATCTTTTATAGTTTTTGTGAAAAAGCAATTTACGTTTAGTGATTTTTTCAGAAAATGTTATCGATTAAGCAGTCTTCCTATGGACATGGCTCAGAGTGAGTCATGTGACCTTTAGAGTGTGAGTTTTGAAAAACTCGGATTATCTATAAAAAAGGGGGAACAAATTGCTCTCACGCCCACAAGATCTACTTGTCATACACAATTTATATATCAAATGGAAGGTATTTTTGTCTGCTTTCAGGCGATGTGATCAGTTTTGTGATGCGCATTTTAGTTTTCGTTGCTGGAGCTTCTAAAGGACAAGAGTTCCAAATTTTTCCCCATAGGCCTTCATTATACCCGACTTTTAAAATTTGTTAGTAAGACACACAAAGATACTCTTTTCTAAATCGCTGACATGGCCACATTTTTAAGTTTATCAACATAAATTTCATATCGATGCGTTCACAAGGGTCTTGTCTTTTATACGGTGAAATCGCTGTATCGATCGCATGTACGGTTGTGGATTTATTAAGGTTTGTTTGAAGGGTTATTTCACTTATTTTGTGTGTAGATAAAAAGCATTTGTAATGGTAATTCTTTCCCTAAATAGCTTCCTTTACCTCAGTGCAATTATCCCTCTCACTCACCCGGGGGAGGGGAGAAAACCTCTTGAGGGGGAGGGGCGACCAGGAAGTCAGGACACTCTGTACTTTGCAGATAGAGAAAGGAGCTGTGTGTTGGTGGGCGTCCTGCTCACCCCCTCCCCCCTCAAGAGGCTTTCTCCACACCAGGGAAAAAGCCTTGCATTACTGTGTGGAGTTACAGACAGAAGAACAGGAAGTGAGGATTTCTCAGAAGAAATAAGGACATTTAAAAGCAAAATCAAAGGATGAGGTAAGTAAAGGAGGACTGCACTAAGGTAAAGGAAGTTATTTAGGGAAAATGATTTTACCTTTACAACACCTTTAATGATTAAAGAGAGGCTTTATAAGTACTGAAGGAACACTGCTTGTATGTCCTAAAGATAGTATAGTGGTTATGGTGAATGGGATTTGTGCGGGCTTAGCAATTCAGCTATTCAGCATTCCCACGTATTTTCCTCAGGAAATGCATTTTCTAGTTAGTGGGAATGCTTTAATAAGCATTCCCAGTATTGTTATTCGTTTTTTATTAGTGGTAATACTTTAATAAGCATTCCCAGTATTGTTATTCGTTTTTTATTAGTGGGAATGCTTTAATAAGCATTCCCAGTATTGTTATTCATTTTTTATTATTAGTGGGAATGCTTTAATAAGCATTCCCAGTATTGTTATTCGTTTTTTATTATTCTTAATTTTAATTTTAATTTTATTATTCCGTACGTTTTTTGGCTCTGCGTAACTTCGCCATACTTTCAGCGATTGAGACCATTTAACTTTTAAAATGTTCATCTCATTCAGCTAACGATGGAACTTCTTCAAGTTTTTTTGTGCTATTTATACTTTTTAAAAAATTAAGCTTTTAGTCGCTTTTTTTTAACATTGAAGTCAATGAGAACATGCTTTTTCCTGCTTCAAATCTCATGCCGTACAAAATGTATCTCCTCCTTCATACTTTCACTGACAGACACCAAACAAACTTTTCCACGGTCACAAAATATTCAGCTATCCGGCTATGACTTTTCAGATTGAAATCTTTTATAGTTTTTGTGAAAAAGCAATTTACGTTTAGTGATTTTTTCAGAAAATTGTATCGATTTAACAGTCTTCCTGCTAGAGTGAGTCATGTGACCTTTACAGTGTGAGTTTTAAAAAAACTTGGATTATCTATAAAAAAGGGGGAACAAATTGCTCTCACGCCCACAAGATCTACTTGTCATACACAATTTATATATCAAATGGAAGGTATTTTTGTCTGCTTTCAGGCAATGTGATCAGTTTTGTGATGCGCATTTTACTTTTCATTGCTGGAGCTTCTAAAGGACAAGAGTTCCAAGATTTCTCCCATAGGCCTTCATTATAACCGACTTTTAAAATTCGTTAGTAAGACACACAAAGATACTCTTTTCTAAATCGCGGACATGGCCACATTTTTAAGTTTATCAACATAAATTTCATATTGATGCGTTCACAAGGGTCTTGTCTTTTATACGGTGAAGTCGCTGTATCGATCGCATGTACGGTTGTGGATTTATTAAGGTTTGTTTAAAGGGTTATTTCACTTATTTTGTGTGTAGATAAAAAGCGTTTGTAATGGTAATTCTTTCCCTAAATAGCTTCCTTTACCTCAGTGCAATTATCCCCCTCACTCACCCGGGGGGAGGGGAGAAAACCTCTTGAGGGGGGAGGGGCGACCATGAAGTCAGGACGCTCTGTACTTTGCAGATAGAGAAAGGAGCTGTGTGTTAGTGGGCGTCCTGCTCACCCCCTCCCCCCTCAAGAGGCTTTCTCCACACCAGGGAAAAAGCCTCGCACTACTGTGTGGAGTTACAGACAGAAGAACAGGAAGTGAGGATTTCTCAGAAGAAATAAGGACATTTAAAATCAAAATCAAAGGATGAGGTAAGTAAAGGAGGACTGCACTAAGGTAAAGGAAGTTATTTAGGGAAAATTATTTTACCTTTACAACACCTTTAATGATCAAAGAGAGGCTTTATAAGTACTGAAGGAACACTGCTTGTATGTCCTAAACATAGTATAGTGGTTATGGTGAATGGGATTTGTGCGGGCTTAGCAATTCAGCTATTCAGCATTCCCACGTATTTTCCTCAGGAAATGCATTTTCTAGTTGTAATTGTATTCTGTACGTTTTTTGGCTCTGCGTAACTTCGCCATACTTTCAGCGATTGAGACCATTCAACTTTTAAAATGTTCATCTCATTTAGCTAACGATGGGACTTCTTCAAGTTTTTTTGTGCTATTTATACTTTTTAAAATATTAAGCTTTTAGTCGCTTTTTTTTAACATTGAAGTCAATGAGAACATGCTTTTTCCTGCTTCAAAACTCATGCCGTACAAAATGTATCTCCTCCTTCATACTTTCACTGACAGACACCAAACAAACTTTACCACGGTCACAAAATATTCAGCTATCCGGCTATGAGTTTTCAGATTGAAATCTTTTATAGTTTTTGTGAAAAAGCAATTTACGTTTAGTGATTTTTTCAGAAAATGTTATCGATTTAACAGTCTTCCTATGGAGACCTGTTAGAGTGAGTCATGTGACCTTTAGAGTGTGAGTTTTGAAAAAACTCGGATTATCTATAAAAAAGGGGGAACAAATTGCTCTCACGCCCACAAGATCTACTTGTCATACACAATTTATATATCAAATGGAAGGTATTTTTGTCTGCTTTCAGGCAATGTGATCAGTTTTGTGATGCGCATTTTACTTTTCGTTGCTGGAGCTTCTAAAGGACAAGAGTTCCAAAATTTTCCCCATAGGCCTTCATTATAACCGACTTTTAAAATTTGTTAGTAAGACACACAAAGATACTCTTTTCTAAATCGCGGACATGGCCACATTTTTAAGTTTATCAACATAAATTTCATATCGATGCGTTCACAAGGGTCTTGTCTTTTATACAGTGAAGTCGCTGTATCGATCGCATGTACGGTTGTGGATTTATTAAGGTTTGTTTGAAGGGTTTTTTCACTTATTTTGTGTGTAGATAAAAAGTGTTTGTAATGGTAATTATATTTCAGACAGGAGGCTCATATCTTGCATTAACTTTCTTTACTAATGCTCATAGCAGAATTACAGAATTCAATACTTTAAAAGAGAAAAATTCACAAAGAGAACTTTACTACAAATCCCAGAATCCCTGAGACCGGAAACCCCTCCTCTAGGAGATCCTATATAACGTCTGCATGAAACTAGGAACATCCTCTTTCTTTCTGCTCATGGCCAGTTAAGTATATCTCATTATCTGGTTATTTATCTATTGTGTTGAAATTTTAATGTTTGTTTGATTGTGAGGCGCGGCTGCGCTTCGTTTTGTCTGGCGCTTCCCGCCTAGAGATTTGTGTTGCCCTTTTTTCCCCTGCTTGTGTGTGTGTCCCTTGGGCTCCATATACCTCAGGGCGATTCGCGCCCTTCTCGTAGGAGGGGGCGGGCCGATCGTAGGCTCTCTCCCTTCTAGTATACCCGCGCTCATTCGGCCAATCGCAGCGCGCCGGTGACGTCACCGCGACGCGCCGAACACCGGACCTGCCCATCGCTCTCCTCATCGCTGCATTCGGCGGCTGATCGACTAGGGGAAGGTGCTGTGCGGGTTTGGCTGCTGGGTATCTCTCCCTGATAGCGTGGGGCACTGTTAGTACACAGTATAGAAATATTTATATATATAATCACCTCAGGCAGATTTATAGGAACGGAGCACTGTAATCAGTGGTCTGTAGGAAAACGGTTTGCCTGATCAGTTCCCCTCTTGCTTACATCTGAATATGGCAGAAGGTTCTAGGAACCTGGCTTCACATGGTGCAGATCAGGGGATCATCCCTGAGACCCCTCAGTTGCTCACAGCTGCTCAAATTCAGGAAATAATTAATAACTCTATTCAAGCAGCATTAGCTGCCACTGTGACCAACACTTTACCTCACCCTGAGGCAATGAAAGTGGGAAAAGCCTCTTGCAAGAGGAAACATTTATTGACCCACACCGACTCCCCGGCAGGGGAAGTAAAACTCATGCTTGAGGCAGGACCCTCCACGGCCTGCCGACCCAGACATCCGAACACTGAACGACCCTTGACAAACAAGGAGATCACTAATAAAAATTTTATTTCTGCCCGCCGGGTTAAACCGGACTCGTTTAACGAGGAATCAGAGGAGGAGTCACCTGACGGATCTCTGATCCTTTCATCGGATGATTCCGATGCGGAAATGGAGGATGCTGGGTACATGGTTCCTAAAATGGAAGCCAACTCAGAATTGCAGTCCGCGACTATTCTGGACTCTCTGGGTGAACCTTTCTTTAATCCCGAAAGTATCACACACCCTAGGTCAGGGGACTGGGCCCCGCTTCCGCAAGTGTCACAATATGTGGAACATTGGGTCAGGAAGATCCTTGATAGGAAAAACCAAAATAACTGAGGGCAGAATGTCCCAGGCCATTCGTACCCCATAAAGTGGCAGTCACGACAGAGATTGACCCGATCCTGCTTATGTATCTGACAAAAACGGGGGAAATATGCTAAAAAGGGCATTGAACGTTCCTTTAAGTCGATCCAAGATCGCATCTTAGACCTGCTGGGACCTTTAACAAAGGTCTTAAACCTGTCTGAACAGGCGGCCAACACCGATGAACCGGTGGATTTAGTGCAGTTACGGGGTTGGGCCCAGCGGGCCATATGCCTTCTAGGTTCAGCCAACACGACCTGTGCCATCGAACGGTGCAGGTCTATTTTGATGAAGCTGGACCCACAGCTTTCTCATCTGGCAGTGTCTGAGCCAGGTCCCTCGGCTGAGGGCCTCCTATTTGGAGAGGACCTAATAAAAAATATAAATAAGTTTGTGGGTCTGTTCAATAGCCTGGACAAGGCCCAGTCCTCCCTGAAGAAGTCCGGTTCGGGTACCCGGGTTTTTTGCCAGGGCCGGCAGAGGTAGAGGCCGCTCTGCCGGCCGTGCTAATTACTATAGGGCCTTCTCAAGGGCTCCCAATCAGGCCTTTACGCCAATGCAGCAGCAGTACTCAACTACCCTGGCACAACCGGCACCATTCTTCCCTCCTAGAGAACATCCATGGAGAAGTCGCGGCGGCAGGGGGTTCCCGAGATCCCGACCTGCTACCGGTGAGTGTCCCACACCATGTTCACATACCAATAGGGGGCAGGCTGAAACATTTTACCCATGCCTGGTTCATGATTACGGCAGACGATTGGATTCTGTCCACAGTTCAGGGCTACCAGATAGACTTCATGACAATACCTACCATGACGGGGGCCCCGCACCCCATTCATTTCTCAGAACACAACATGAACCTCATAGACTTAGAACTACGAGACCTGATCGCAAAACACGCTGTCATAGAGGTAGACCCCGAGTCTCCGGGGTTCATAAACAACCTTTTCCTGGTTCGGAAGAAGGACGGTGGATATCGTCCGGTAATAAATCTAAAAAATCTGAACCAATACGTGGTCTATCGCCACTTCAAGATGGAGGGTATCCATATGCTCAGGGACCTTCTAGTCCAGGGGGATTGGCTAGTAAAGATAGATTTAAAAGATGCATATCTGACGGTACCAATGCACCGATCCTCCCAAAAGTATCTGAGATTCAGATGGCGGGGACATACGTGGCAGTTTACCTGCCTTCCCTTCGGCCTTTCAGCGGCCCCTTGGTGTTTTACCAAGATAATGAAGCCGGTGATCGCCATGTTGCGTCGCAGGGGAGTACGTCTGATAATCTATCTAGACAATCTACTCATTATGGCTCGCTCGAAGTCTCAAGCCGAAACGCACAAGTGTTGGGCGATATCTCTCCTGGAAGGTCTAGGTTTTCTCTTAAACCACAAGAAGTCCATACTATCTCCGGCCCAGGAGATGGAGTTCTTGGGGTTCTCAGTGGACACCAGACAAGCGGTTTTACGCTTACCACACCACAAAATGGCTCTGATTCGGAAGGAAATCAGGACGGTTTTGCACAAACGGCAAATATCTCTCAGACTCCTGTCTCGAATAGTCGGACTGTTGTCGGCATCCATTCAGGCTATTTTCCCTGCGCCCCTTCACTACCGAGCCCTTCAACACCTAGGAGCTCTACATTTGCGTCGAGGACTTCGGTACTCGGACAAAATCACCCTTTGTCCGGATTCGGAAGCGGAGCTCCGGTGGTGGCTCCACCATGCCCTAGAATGGAATGGGAAAACGATTTTCAGCCCCCGCCCGGACATTGTCTTGGAATCAGACGCCAGTCGCCTAGGCTGGGGAGCTCACTGCGGCCCGGACTCCACAGGAGGGACGTGGTCCGTAGAAGAGTCTCCTCTCCACATCAACGCGTTGGAACTCCTGGCGGCATTTTTTGCTGTCAAGAGTTTTCTCTCGCAGAGATCCAATTGTTGCGCTCTCTTACGTTTAGACAACGTAGCGGCGGTGCAATATATCAATCGTTTAGGAGGCACGAAATCCAAACAATTGGCGGATATTGCGTCCGAACTTTGGAATTTCTGTCTCTCTCGCAATATTTCCCCTGTAGCGGAGTACATCCCAGGAGTATCCAATTGGGTGGCGGATTGGAACTTCCGCCATCTGTCCGATTCCAGCGATTGGACCATGGACAGATCTGTGTTTCTGGCGTTACACGACCTCTGGGGTCCATTGCATACGGACCTTTTCGCTTCCCGTCTCAATCGACAACTGCCGAGTTTCTACAGTTGGAGACCGGATCTGGAAGCTGTGGCTGTAGACGCGTTCCTTCAATGGTGGCTAGACGGCCTACATTACGCTTTTCCCCCCTTCTCCATGATCACCAGGCTACTCCTCCATGTGGTCAACCTGAGATCCACAGTGGTCCTGATCACTCCTTGGTGGCCGACCCAGCCATGGTTCCCTCTGGCCTTAGGGATGTCGGTCGACTACCCCAGGCTTCTTCCCCACTCGACTCACCTCCTGTCCAATCCCTCCAAGGGTCCACATCCTTTACTGCTGGAGGGCAGTCTACCCCTCCTCGCATGGTTAGTCTCGGGGTGCCAGAATCTAGTACTGGACTTTCAGAATCAGCTAGAGACCTCCTCGCCTTGGCCTGGGCCCTGAGGACTAGATCGGCTTATCGATATGCCTGGGGGCTGTGGGCTCGTTGGTGTGATCAACGACAAATTGATCCCATTCAGGCCCCTGTCTCCGCGATTAAAAATTACCTTGCGGAGTCCTACGCTTCGGGCAAAGCATATAGCTCCTTGAATGTCTATAGATCCGCCATCTCAGCATATCACTGCCCGGTTGATTCCCTCCCTGCAGGGAAACATCCTTTAGTGTGTCGCCTCCTCCGCGGCGCAAAATTCAATCGACCTCCCCGGCCACGTTATTCCTCCACTTGGGACGTTTCAAAGGTTCTTCGACTGTTTTCTTCCTGGGAGGACAATGACCTCCTGTCTTTAAAACTGTTATCCCTGAAGCTCACTACTCTTCTATGCCTAATCTCTATCAAACGCGTCTCGGATGTGAGAGCCCTGGATGTTTCCAGATGGCAATTTTCTCCAGAAGGGGTGAGATTCTCGGTAGTACGCAGGACAAAAACCCACTTGCACTCGGTTTTCTACCCATTTTTCCCGACCCATCCTCGACTATGTGTGGTTCGATGCCTACAAGCATACGAAAATCTCACGGTGCATCTTCGCCCTTCTAAGTTTTCACAACTTCTAATCTCATTTGTGCAACCACACCATCCGGTGAATTCAGCCACTTTGGCTAGATGGGTGCGTGCGGTCATGGACATGGCGGGGATAGATGTCTCTCTTTTCGGCGCACACTCGACCAGGGGGGCAATGGCCACTAAGGTTTTTTCCACAGGGGGCTCTCTATCAGACCTTTTACTAGCAGCTGACTGGTCGTCTGAATCGACCTTTCGCGAGTTCTACTTTAGACCAGAGAATCATGTCTCTCTATCGGTACTAAATTCTTGATCGTGATACTCTGACTCAGCTAGTACTTACTTCAACCATCAGGGGGACTCGAACGTACACGTATTTATATAGAATACTTTAGGCTTACATGTTTGTGGTAGGTGTTATATATACTGTTGCATGATCTGTGACTGTGCTTTAAACATGCAAGATATGAGCCTCCTGTCTGAAATATAATTGGAGATTTTCCTAGCTGGTGACGGAAAATATTAGTTATATGAAGACAGGAGGCGAGTATCTTCCCACCCTACCCACCCTATGATGCATATTCTTTATCATTTCAGGATACTGATGCCTTACACATAACTCTGGATACAGTTCAAAGATGCCCTCTGAACCCTGTTGGGTCGAAGTTACTTGCGCTATAGATTGAAGCGCTTTCTGTTGAAGATCTCTGGGAGACGAAGCTCTACGCCAGGATTCGTGAAGCCTAGAGGCTGTTCTAAGTGGTTCAAGGATTCCGGCCCGGATTGCCGCGGGAGGTTTGGACTTTTTTGTTCCAGCAGTTGGAGTTACACCTGGAGTATTCGCATCCAGAAAGAGGAAGTTCCTGGTTTCATGCAGACGTTATATAGGATCTCCTAGGGGAGGGGTTTCCGGTCTCAGGGATTCTGGGATTTGTAGTAAAGTTCTCTTTGTGAATTTTTCTCTTTTAAAGTATTAAATTCTGTAATTCTGCTATGAGCATTAGTAAAGAAAGTTAATGCAAGATACTTGCCTCCTGTCTTCATATAACTAATATTTTCCGTCACCAGCTAGGAAAACCTCCAATTCTTTCCCTAAATAGCTTCCTTTACCTCAGTGCAATTATCCCCCTCACTCACCCGGGGGAGGGGAGAAAACCTCTTGAGGGGGGAGGGGCGACCAGGAAGTCAGGACGTTCTGTACTTTGCAGATAGAGAAAGGAGCTGTGTGTTAGTGGGCGTCCTGCTCACCCCCTCCCCCCTCAAGAGGCTTTCTCCACACCAGGAAAAAAGCCTTGCACTACTGTGTGGAGTTACAGACAGAAGAACAGGAAGTGAGGATTTCTCAGAAGAAATAAGGACATTTAAAATCAAAATCAAAGGATGAAGTAAGTAAAGGAGGACTGCACTAAGGTAAAGGAAGTTATTTAGGGAAACTGATTTTACCTTTACAACACCTTTAATGATCAAAGAGAGGCTTTATAAGTACTGAAGGAACACTGCTTGTATGTCCTAAAGATAGTATAGCGGTTATGGTGAATGGCATTTGTGCGGGCTTAGCAATTCAGCTATTCAGCATTCCCATGTATTTTCCTCAGGAAATGCATTTTCTAGTTAGTGGGAATGCTTTAATAAGCATTCCCAGTATTGTTATTCGTTTTTTATTATTCTTAATTAGTGGGAATGCTTTAATAAGCATTCCCAGTATTGTTATTCGTTTTTTATTATTCTTAATTTTAATTTTATCCTTTATTCCGTACGTTTTTTGGCTCTGCGTAACTTCGCCATACTTTCAGCGATTGAGACCATTCAACTTTTAAAATGTTCATCTCATTTAGCTAACGATGGGACTTCTTCAAGTTTTTTTGTGCTATTTATACTTTTTAAAATATTAAGCTTTTAGTCGCTTTTTTTTTAACATTGAAGTCAATGAGAACATGCTTTTCCCTGCTTCAAAACTCATGCCGTTCAAAATGTATCTCCTCCTTCATACTTTCACTGACAGACACCAAACAAACTTTACCACGGTCACAAAATATTCAGCTATCCGGCTATGACTTTTCAGATCGAAATCTTTTATAGTTTTTGTGAAAAAGCAATTTACGTTTAGTGATTTTTTCAGAAAATTTTATCGATTAAACAGTCTTCCTATGGACATGGCTCAGAGTGAGTCATGTGACCTTTAGAGTGTGAGTTTTGAAAAAACTCGGATTATCTAAAAAAAGGGGGAACAAATTGCTCTCACGCCCACAAGATCTACTTCTCATACACAATTTATATATCAAATGGAAGGTATTTTTGTCTGCTTTCAGGCAATGTGATCAGTTTTGTGATGCGCATTTTACTTTTCGTTGCTGGAGCTTCTAAAGGACAAGAGTTCCACATTTTTCCCCATAGACCTTCATTATAACGCGCTTTTAAAATTTGTTAGTAAGACACACAAAGATACTCTTTTCTAAATCGCTGACATGGCCACATTTTTAAGTTTATCAACATAAATTTCATATCGATGCGTTCACAAGGGTCTTGTCTTTTATACGGTGAAGTCGCTGTATCGATCGCATGTACGGTTGTGGATTTATTAAGGTTTGTTTGAAGGGTTATTTCACTTATTTTGTGTGTAGATAAAAAGCGTTTGTAATGGTAATTCTTTCCCTAAATAGCTTCCTTTACCTCAGTGCAATTATCCCCTCACACACCTGGGGGGAGGGGAGAAAACCTCTTGAGGGGGGAGGGGCGACCAGGAAGTCAGGACGCTCTGTACTTTGCAGATAGAGAAAGGAGCTGTGTGTTAGTGGGCGTCCTGCTCACCCCTCCCCCCTCAAGAGGCTTTCTCCACACCAGAGAAAAAGCCTTGCACTACTGTGTGGAGTTACAGACAGAAGAACAGGAAGTGAGGATTTCTCAGAAGAAATAAGGACATTTAAAAGCAAAATCAAAGGATGAGGTAAGTAAAGGAGGACTGCACTAAGGTAAAGGAAGCTATTTAGGGAAAACGATTTTACCTTTACAACACCTTTAATGATTAAAGAGAGGCTTTATAAGTACTGAAGGAACACTGCTTGTATGTCCTAAAGATAGTATAGTGGTTATGGTGAATGGGATTTGTGCGGGCTTAGCAATTCAGCTATTCAGCATTCCCACGTATTTTCCTCAGGAAATGCATTTTCTAGTTCTTAATTTTATTCCGTACGTTTTTTGGCTCTGCGTAACTTCGCCATACTTTCAGCGATTGAGACCATTCAACTTTTAAAATGTTCATCTCATTTAGCTAACGATGGGACTTCTTCAAGTTTTTTTGTGCTATTTATACTTTTTAAAATATTAAGCTTTTAGTCGCTTTTTTTTAACATTGAAGTCAATGAGAACATGCTTATTCCTGCTTAAAAACGTACGTGATTCAAAATGTATCTCCTCCTTCATACTTTCACTGACAGACACCAAACAAACTTTACCACGGTCACAAAATATTCAGCTATCCGGCTATGACTTTTCAGATTGAAATCTTTTATAGTTTTTGTGAAAAAGCAATTTACATTTAGTGATTTTTTCAGAAAATTTTATCGATTAAACAGTCTTCCTATGGACATGGCTCAGAGTGAGTCATGTGACCTTTAGAGTGTGAGTTTTGAAAAACCTCGGATTATCTATAAAAAAGGGGAACAAATTGCTCTCACGCCCACAAGATCTACTTGTCATACACAATTTATATATCAAATGGAAGGTATTTTTGTCTGCTTTCAGGCAATGTGATCAGTTTTGTGATGCGCATTTTACTTTTCGTTGCTGGAGCTTCTAAAGGACAAGAGTTCCAAATTTTTCCCCATAGGCCTTCATTATAACCGACTTTTAAAATTTGTTAGTAAGACACACAAAGATACTCTTTTCTAAATTGCTGACATGGCCACATTTTTAAGTTTATCAACATAAATTTCATATCGATGCGTTCACAAGGGTCTTGTCTTTTATACGGTGAAGTCGCTGTATCGATCGCATGTACGGTTGTGGATTTATTAGGGTTTGTTTGAAGGGTTAGGTAACTCATTTGGTCTGTGAATACAGGTGTTTGTCATGGTAATTCTTTCCCTAAATAGCTTCCTTCACCTCAGTGCAATTATCCCCCTCACACACCTGGGGGAGGGGAGAAAACGTCTTGAGGGGGGAGGGGAGAAAACCTCTTGAGGGGGGAGGGGCGACCAGGACACTCTCTACTTGCAGATAAGAGAAAGGAGCTGTGTGTTAGTGGGCGTCCTGCTCACCCCCTCCCCCCTCAAGAGGCTTTCTCCACACCACCTCTCCTGTCACTGGGCAGTCATATAAGGTCAGGTCTGGACTCGCCTTTGGATTCTCCTCAGCCTTCCTTCTGGATCTATTAAACGTCTCTCAGTCCATATTCTATTCTACCTCAGTAACTACTTTAAAGGACTAAAAAAAGTAAAAAAAAAAAAATATGAAACACATAATCAGTGGGAAGAATGTCCCTTACATTGGTGGTCAGTGAGAAGAATTTCCCTTACATTGGTGGTCAGTGGGAAGAATGTTCCTTACATTGGTGGTCAGTGGGAAGAATCTCCCTTACATTGGTGGTCAGTGAGAAGAATCTCCCTTACATTGGTGGTCAGTGGGACGAATAATCCTAACATTGGTGGTCAGTGGGACGGATGTTCCTTACATTGGTGGTCAGTGGGAAGAATGTCCCTTACATTGGTGGTCAGTGGGAAGAATGTCCCTTACATTGGTGGTCAGTGGGAAGAATGTCCCTTACATTGGTGGTCAGTGGGAAGAATGTCCCTTACATTGGTGGTCAGTGGGAAGAATGTCCCTTACATTGGTGGTCAGTGGGAAGAATGTCCCTTACATTGGTGGTCAGTGGGAAGAATGTCCCTTACATTGGTGGTCAGTGGGAAGAATGTCCCTTACATTGGTGGTCAGTGGGAAGAATGTCCCTTACATTGGAGATCAGTGGGAAGAATGTATCTTACATTGGTGATCTGTGGGAAGAATGTCCCTTACATTGGTGATCAGTGAGAAAAATGTCCCTTACATATGTGGTCAGTGAGAAGAATGTCCCTTGCATTGGTGATCAGTGAGAAGAATGTCCCTTACATTGGTGGTCAGTGGGAAGAATGTCCCTTACATTGGTGGTCAGTGGGAAGAATGTCCCTTACATTGGTGGTCAGTGGGAAGAATGTCCCTTACATTGGTGGTCAGTGGGAAGAATGTCCCTTTACATTGGTGGTCAGTGGGAAGAATGTCCCTTACATTGGTGGTCAGTGAGAAGAATGTCCCTTACATTAGTGATTAGTGGGAAGAATGTCCCTTACATTGGTGGTCAGTGGGAAGGATCTCCCTTACATTGGTGGTCAGTGGGAAGGATCTCCCTTACATTGGTGGTCAGTGAGAAGAATCTCCCTTACATTGGTGGTCAGTGGGACGAATGCTCCTAACATTGGTGGTCAGTGGGACGGATGTTCCTTACATTGGTGGTCAGTGGGAAGAATGTCCCTTACATTGGTGGTCAGTGGGAAGAATGTCCCTTACATTGGTGGTCAATGGGAAGAATGTCCCTTACATTGGTGGTCAGTGGGAAGAATGTCCCTTACATTGGAGATCAGTGGGAAGAATGTATCTTACATTGGTGATCTGTGGGAAGAATGTCCCTTACATTGGTGATCAGTGAGAAGAATGTCCCTTACATATGTGGTCAGTGAGAAGAATGTCCCTTGCATTGGTGATCAGTGAGAAGAATGTCCCTTACATTGGTGGTCAGTGGGAAGAATGTCCCTTACATTGGTGATCAGTGGGAAGAATGTCCCTTACATATGTGGTCAGTGAGAAGAATGTCCCTTACATTGGTGGTCAGTGGGAAGAATGTCCCTTTACATTGGTGGTCAGTGGGAAGAATGTCCCTTACATTGGTGGTCAGTGAGAAAAATGTCCCTTACATTGGTGGTCAGTGGGAATAATGTGCCTTACATTGGTGGTCAGTGGGAATAATGTGCCTTACATTGGTGGTCAGTGGGAAGAATGTTCCTTATATTGGAATTCAGTGGGAAGAAAGTCCCTTACATTGATGGTCAGTGGGAAGAATGTTCCTTATATTGGAATTCAGTGGGAAGAATGTCCCTTACATTGGTATTCAGTGGGAAGAATGTCCCTTACATTGGGGGTCAGTGGGAAGAATGTCCCTTACATTGGGGGTCAGTGGGAAGAATGTCCCTTACATTGGTGGTCAGTGGGAAGAATGTCCCTTACATTGGTGGTCAGTGGGAAGAATGTCCCTTACATTGGGGGTCAGTGGGAAGAATGTCCCTTACATTGGGGGTCAGTGGGAAGAATGTCCCTTACATTGGTGTTCAGTGGGAAGAATGCTCCTTACATTGGTCTTAACTTCGATAGGGTCTCCTATCTATACAGTGTGGGGCTGGTCTCCACCACCCACAAAATAAACAACAACGCAAACCTTTTTCTTGCAATGTCTTTAGAGAGCTCCTCACACTCAGGTTCCCTCCTCAGTGTCCCAAAACCAGAGAGCCCCCGTCTGATCTATTCCTGGTTGTTTTTAAGGTCCACCTGACATTGAACTCCAGTGGACCCAAATATCCGGACCGGAACACAAGAGGCCGTAAAACCCGGCCCGGATTCCGGTTCAGCTTCTCAAAATAGAACGTATGCGTGGTGAAATATATCTATGGTCAAGTATCTCACCTCGCATACCGTCACAACATTTAAAAGCAAAATCAAAGGATGAGGTAAGTAAAGGAGGCCTGCACAAAGGTAAAGGAAGTTATTTAGGGAAAATGATTTTACCTTTACAACACCTTTAATGATTAAAGAGAGGCTTTAGAAGTACTGAAGGAACACTGCTTGTATGTCCTAAAGATAGTATAGCGGTTATGGTGAATGGGATTTGTGCGGGCTTAGCAATTCAGCTATTCAGCATTCCCACGTATTTTCCTCAGGAAATGCATTTTCTAGTTTTAATTTTATTCCATACGTTTTTTGGCTCTGCGTAACTTCGCCATATTTTCAGCGATTGAGACCATTCAACTTTTTAAATGTTCATCTCATTTAGCTAACGATGGGACTTCTTCAAGTTTTTTTGTGCTATTTATACTTTTTAAAATATTAAGCTTTTAGTCGCTTTTTTTTAACATTGAAGTCAATGAGAACATGCTTTTCCCTGCTTCAAAACTCATGCCGTTCAAAATGTATCTCCTCCTTCATACTTTCACTGACAGACACCAAACAAACTTTACCACGGTCACAAAATATTCAGCTATCCGGCTATGACTTTTCAGATTGAAATCTTTTATAGTTTTTGTGAAAAAGCAATTTACGTTTAGTGATTTTTTCAGAAAATGTTATCGATTAAACAGTCTTCCTATGGACATGGCTCAGAGTGAGTCATGTGACCTTTACAGTGTGAGTTTTGAAAAAACTCGGATTATCTATAAAAAAGGGGGAACAAATTGCTCTCACGCCCACAAGATCTACTTGTCATACACAATTTATATATCAAATGGAAGGTATTTTTGTCTGCTTTCAGGCGATGTGATCAGTTTTGTGATGCGCATTTTACTTTTCGTTGCTGGAGCTTCTAAAGGACAAGAGTTCCAAATTTTTCCCCATAGGCCTTCATTATAACGCGCTTTTAAAATTTGTTAGTAAGACACACAAAGATACTCTTTTCTAAATCGCTGACATGGCCACATTTTTAAGTTTATCAACATAAATTTCATATCGATGCGTTCACAAGGGTCTTGTCTTTTATACGGTGAAGTCGCTGTATCGATCGCATGTACGGTTGTGGATTTATTAAGGTTTGTTTGAAGGGTTATTTCACTTATTTTGTGTGTAGATAAAAAGCGTTTGTAATGGTAATTCTTTCCCTAAATAGCTTTCTTTACCTCAGTGCAATTATCCCCCTCACACACCTGGGGGAGGGGAGAAAACCTCTTGAGGGGGGAGGGGAGACCCGGAAGTCAGGACGCTCTGAACTTTGCAGATAGAGAAAGGAGCTATGTGTTAGTGGGCGTCCTGCTCACCCCCTCCCCCCTCAAGAGGCTTTCTCCACACCAGGGAAAAAGCCTTGCATTACTGTGTGGAGTTACAGACAGAAGAACAGGAAGTGAGGATTTCTCAGAAGAAATAAGGACATTTGAAATCAAAATCAAAGGATGAGGTAAGTAAAGGAGGACTGCACTAAGGTAAAGGAAGTTATTTAGGGAACATGATTTTACCTTTACAACACCTTTAATGATTAAAGAGAGGCTTTATAAGTACTGAAGGAACACTGCTTGTATGTCCTAAAGATAGTATAGCGGTTATGGCGAATGGCATTTGTGCGGGCTTTTTCGTGCTTCAAATCTCATGCCGTACAAAATGTATCTCCTCCTTCATACTTTCACTGACAGACACCAAACAAACTTTACCACAGTCACAAAATATTCAGCTTTCCGGCTATGACTTTTCAGATCGAAATCTTTTATAGTTTTTGTGAAAAAGCAATTTACGTTTAGTGATTTTTTCAGAAAATGTTATCGATTAAACAGTCTTCCTATGGACATGGCTCAGAGTGAGTCATGTGACCTTTAGAGTGTGAGTTTTGAAAAAACTCGGATTATCTATAAAAAAGGGGGAACAAATTTCTCTCACGCCCACAAGATCTACTTGTCATACACAATTTATATATCAAATGGAAGGTATTTTTGTCTGCTTTCAGGCAATGTGATCAGTTTTGTGATGCGCATTTTACTTTTCGTTGCTGGAGCTTCTAAAGGACAAGAGTTCCAAATTTTTCCCCATAGGCCTTTATTATAACGCGCTTTTAAAATTTGTTAGTAAGACACACAAAGATACTCTTTTCTAAATCGCTGACATGGCCACATTTTTAAGTTTATCAACATAAATTTCATATCGATGCGTTCACAAGGGTCTTGTCTTTTATACGGTGAAGTCGCTGTATCGATCGCATGTACGGTTGTGGATTTATTAAGGTTTGTTTGAAGGGTTATTTCACTTATTTTGTGTGTAGATAAAAAGCGTTTGTAATGGTAATTCTTTCCCTAAATAGCTTCCTTTACCTCAGTGCAATTATCCCCCTCACTCACCTGGGGGAGGGGAGAAAACCTCTTGAGGGGGGAGGGGCGACCAGGAAGTCAGGACGCTCTGTACTTTGCAGATAGAGAAAGGAGCTGTGTGTTAGTGGGCGTCCTGCTCACCCCCTCCCCCCTCAAGAGGCTTTCTCCACACCAGGGAAAAAGCCTTGCACTACTGTGTGGAGTTACAGACAGAAGAACAGGAAGTGAGGATTTCTCAGAAGAAATAAGGACATTTAAAATCAAAATCAAAGGATGAGGTAAGTAAAGGAGGACTGCACTAAGGTAAAGGAAGTTATTTAGGGAAAATGATTTTACCTTTACAACATCTTTAATGATTAAAGAGAGGCTTTATAAGTACTGAAGGAACACTGCTTGTATGTCCTAAACATAGTATAGTGGTTATGGTGAATGGGATTTGTGCGGGCTTAGCAATTCAGCTATTCAGCATTCCCACGTATTTTCCTCAGGAAATGCATTTTCTAGTTCCATAAGTTTTTTGGCTCTGCGTAACTTCGCCATACTTTCAGCGATTGAGACCATTCAACTTTTAAAATGTTCATCTCATTCAGCTAACGATGGGACTTCTTCAACTTTTTTGTACTATTTATACTTTTTAAAATATTAAGCTTTTAGTCGCTTTTTTAACATTGAAGTCAATGAGAACATGCTTTTTACCGCTTAAAATCTTATCTGCTTCAAAATGTATCTCCTCCTTCATACTTTCACTGACAGACACCAAACAAACTTTACCACGGTTACAAAATATTCAGCTATCTGGCTATGACTTTTCAGATTGAAATCTTTTATAGTTTTTGTGAAAAAGCAATTTACGTTTAGTGATTTTTTCAGAAAATGTTATCGATTATACTGCATGTCTATGGAGACCTGCTACAGTGTGTCATGTGACCATAACAGTGTAAGTATTGAAAAGAATCGTATTATCTATAAAAAAGTGGAAACAAATTGCTCTCACGCCCACAAGATCTACTTGTCATACACAATTTATATATCAAATTGTAGGTATTTTTGTCTGCTTTCAGGCAATGTGATCAGTTTTGTGATATGCATTTTACTTTTTGTTGCTGGAGCTTCGAAAGGACAAGAGTTGCAACATTTTTCCCATAGACTTTCATTCTAAACGGCATTTAATTTTTGCCAATAAAACGCACAATGGGGTCAATTCACAAAGAGAAACGTTATTGGTTTTCTTCAGGTGTTAAATTAGCACTCCTTATTTAACGCTAGCAAACATGGTATTCACGAAAGCTATAATCGTTATTTAACACAGTCGTTATGGTTTTCAACTGAGTCTTTATCCAAACGTTATTCTAACTACTCAGACGTTATTATTAAGATTCGGGACGTTAAAATAACTCTTAAGATCGTTAAATAATGCTGGAGAGATGCATTCTGGGAGCAGAAGGGGAGGAGAACAGCTGCATGTGGAAAAGAGCAGATACAGAGAGAGAGAGACAAAAGCAAGACAAACGTGGAGATTGAGCATGTGATGTGCATAACTTCTAGTGTGTGCTTTTCTAAAGCCATGTGTATTTCCTCATACAGAGAATAAATCATGGGAGATGATAATCGAAATTTAGCTATCACCTGGGTTTCAGAAAAGTTATCCAAAATAGTATGTGAACGGAATACACGTTTATAAATCTGAACAACATTCTAACATGTTCTTCTTCGCCTCTGGATAATTTTAAGTTCAAATAGAGCACGGTTCTAGCTTGCCCAACACTTCACTACACTACAAAAATCGCCAAAAACTTCCTCTAACAACAAAATATCGCCTGGGAAATGTCATAACGCCACCCTGAGGGAGGTGTTAATTTAACGATTGCTTAACGATTGATAACTGTCCAAAAAATCTTTGTGAATTGCACTTCTGTACATATTTAACGATTTGAATCTTTAAAATAACGATTTGAATCTTTAAAATAACGATTTGAATCTTTAAAATAACGATTTGACTCTTTAATAAGGATCCACACCTTAAAATATCGTTTCTGTGTAGGGAAACGTTATTTGATGATTTTTCAGAGCGTTAAATCGTTTAGTGAATTGAACTAGCTTCAATAACGTGCAAAATCGTTAAAATAACACTCGCAATCTGAAAATAAAGCTTTGTGAATTGACCCCAATGACACTCTTTTCTAAATCGCTGACATGGCCACATTTTTAAGTTTATCAACATAAATTTCATATCGATGCGTTCAAAAGTGTCTTGTCTTTAAAACGGTGAAGTCGCTGTATCGATCGCATGTACGGTTGTGGATTTATTAAGGTTTGTTTGAAGGGTTCGGTATCTCATTTGGTGTGTGAATTAAAAGGCGTTTGTAATGGTAATTCTTTCTCAGTGCAATATTCTCCCTCACACACCTGGGGGGGACCTCTTGAGGGGGAGGGGCGACCAGGACACATACTTTGCAGATAAGAGAAAGGAGCTGTGTGTTAGTGGGCGTCCTGCTCACTCACTCCCCCCTCAAGAGTATTTCTCCACACCAGGGAAAAAGCCTTGCATTACTGTGTGGAGTTTCAGACAGAAGAACAGGAAGTTAGGGTTTCTCAGAAGAAATAAGGACATTTAAAAGCAAAATCAAAGGATGAGGTAAGTAAAGGAGGACTGCACTAAGGTAAAGGAAGCTATTTAGGGAAAATTATTTTACATTTACAACACCTTTAATGATCAAAGAGAGGCTTTATAAGTACTGGAGGAACACTGCTTGTATGTCCTAAAGATAGTATAGTGGTTATGGCGAATGGCATTTGTGCGGGCTTAGCAATTCAGCTATTCAGCATTCCCACGTATTTTCCTCAGGAAATGCATTTTCTAGTTAAAATTAAAATTAAGAATAATAAAAAACGAATAACAATACTGGGAATGCTTATTAACCACTTAAGGACCGCTGCATGTACATTTACGTCGGCAGAATGGCACTGACAGGCACATCAACGTATATATACGTTGGTGCATTGGGGGGGGATTGGGGGTCCGATCGAACCCCCCCCCGTACATGCGGCGGTCCGCACGGCTGCAGGAGCGATCCGACAATAGGGGGCGGCTATTCGTTTTTGTCCGTCCCCTCCGGATCGCTCTCAGCCAATGCGCGCGCCCGCCCACCCTGTCACTTCCTCCTCCTGTGTAAACACAGGAAGGAGGAAGCGACGTGATCTCTCCCTCTGCGTTTTTTTCAACCACCGCTGAGGAGAGATCACAACACAGTAAGTCTGCACTAACACTACACTACACTAACACTTCACATAATCACATTTAACCCCCGCAATCGCCCCCCCTCCCCCTGTCACAGTGTCACTGAATGCAGTAATCATACATGTATGATTACTGTATTTAGTGTCAGTGTGACAGGCAGTGTAAAAGTCAGTTAGTGTTAGGTTCAGGGTAGCCCTGTACCCCCCCACTAATAAAGTTTTAACCCCTTGATCACTGCCCTAGTTAACCCTTTCACTCCCTATTGCCAGCGTCACTAAGCGATCATTTTTCTGATCGCTGTATTAGTGTCGCTGTTCCCGCTAGGTAGCTAATTTTTTTTATTGCAATTTTTTTACTAAAGACATGTGGCTAAATAAATGTTGGCCTAAATGTTTGACTAAAATTTAGTTTATTGATTTTTCTTATAACAAAAAGTAAAAAATATTGATTTTTTTTCAAAAATGTTGCTCTATTTTTGTATATAGCGCAAAAAATAAAAATCGCAGAGGCGATCAAATACCACAAAAAGAAAGCTCTATTTGTGGGAAGAAAAGGACGCAAATTTTGTTTGGGAGCCACGTCGCTCAACCGCGCAATTGTCTGTTAAAGCGACGCAGTGCCGAATCGCAAAAACCCCTTTGGTCATTTGGCAGCATATTGGTCCGGGACTTAAGTGGTTAAAGCATTCCATCTAATAAGAATAATAAAAAATGAATAACAATACTGGGAATGCTTATTAAAGCATTCCCACTAATAAGAATAATAAAAAACGAATAACAATACTGGGAATGCTTATTAAAGCATTCCCACTAATAATAAAAAACAAATATCAATACTGGGAATGCTTATTAAAGCATTCCCACTAATTAATAAAATTAAGAATAATAAAAAACGAATAACAATACTGGGAATGCTTATTAAAGCATTCCCACTAATAAGAATAATAAAAAAACAAATAACAATACTGGGAATGCTTATTAAAGCATTCCCACTAATAATAAAAAATGAATAACAATACTGGGAATGCTTATTAAAGCATTCCCACTAATTAAGAATAATAAAAAACGAATATCAATACTGGGAAAGCTTATTAAAGCATTCCCACTAATGAATAACAATACTGGGAATGCTTATTAAAGCATTCCCACTAATAAGAATAATAAAAAACGAATAACAATACTGGGAATGCTTATTAAAGCATTCCCACTAATAATAAAAAACGAATAACAATACTGGGAATGCTTATTAAAGCATTCCCACTAATTAAAATTAAGAATAATAAAAAACGAATAACAATACTGGGAATGCTTATTAAAGCATTCCCACTAATAAGAATAATAAAAAAATGAATAACAATACTGGGAATGCTTATTAAATCATTCCCACTAATAATAAAGGATACAATTAAAATTAAGAACTAGAAAATGCATTTCCTGAGGAAAATGCGTGGGAATGCTGAATAGCTGAATTGCTAAGCCCGCACAAATGCCATTCACCATAACCACTATACTATCTTTAGGACATACAAGCAGTGTTCCATCAGTACTTATAAAGCCTCTCTTTGATCATTAAAGGTGTTGTAAAGGTAAAATCAGTTTCCCTAAATAACTTCCTTTACCTTAGTGCAGTCCTCCTTTACTTACTTCATCCTTTGATTTTGATTTTAAATGTCCTTATTTCTTCTGAAAAACCCTCACTTCCTGTTCTTCTGTCTGTAACTCCACACAGTAATGCAAGGCTTTTTCCCTGGTGTGAAGAAAGCCTCTTGAGGGGGGAGGGAGTGAGCATTACGCCCACTAACGCACAGCTCCTTTCTCTATCTGCAAAGTAGAGAGTGTCCTGGTCACCCCTCCCCCTCAAGAGGTTTTCTCCACACCAGGTGAGTGAGGAGGAATATTGCACTAAAGAGGTAAAGGAAGCTATTTAGGGAATGAAATACCATTACAAACGCCTTTAACCATTCAGGTCCGCGCTATTGTCAAAAAACGTCAACAGCGCGTACCTGAGGCGCCGGGTTGACGTCTTTGGACATGGCATGTTTTCCCCGCTCCCTGCCCGTCCCCGTGGGCGTGCATCAGGGAAAAACTGTGTTGGCCATGTCCCTTGGACACAGCCAATCACAGATCGTGCTGAATGGCCAATTGCAGATGCTATTCAGCACTCGATCCTGCTGTCCAATGAGAGATGATCTCAAATGTAAACAAATGAGATCATCTCTCATCGCCGGCTTTCTGTCCTCACACACAGCGTGTGAGGAGAGAAAGAGTGTCAGCAAAAACGAAGTGAGTGAAAAAAAAAAAAGTTAAAAACAGTGCCACAGTCTCTGCCAGTGCCACCTGCCAGTGCAAACAGCCAGTGCCACCTGCCAGTGCATTCTCATCAGTGCCACCTGTCCCTGCCATCAGTGCCACCTGCCCCCAGTGACACCTGCCATTGGTGCCACCTGCCCCTACCATCAGTGCCACCTGCCCCTGCCACCTGCCCCTGCCATCTGCCGTTAGTGCCACCTGCTCGTGCCATCTGCCATCAGTGCAATCTGCCATCAGTGCCACCTGCCAGTGCAATCTACCATCAGTGCCACCTGCCTTTGCCACCTGCCTGCGCCATCTGTCTGTGCCATCTGCCATCAGTGCCATCAGTGCTATCTGCCCGTGCCACCTGCCTGTGCCACCTGCCCGTGCCACCTGCCATCTGCCATCAGTGCCATCTGCCATCAGTGCCATCTGCCCGTGCCATCTGCCCGTGCCAGCTGCCATTAGTGCTAGGTGAAGCCTGATTATCTAAAAGAAGGGACTGTAATACAGTATATAGAGGTCGACACTAAGAGGAGGGAGGCACAATAAAGCGGGACATGGGCAGACTTGCAAGAGTGATCCCAGATCCCAAATGGTTGATACCATAATCTGCCAATCACTGTTTCATTCAACACTGATCACCGGTCCACTGTTGGAAAAGTCTCGGCTCTTGGATATCCTGCCACGTTAACCCCCTGGCTGGGGACTAAGCCATCTGCTGTCAAAAGATCTCTCGTTGGGATCTTCCCCTCTGGTAAGGGGCAGTGTGATTGAAAGGTGGAGGTGTCTTATCTATCCATGCACTGTTTCTGAGGTTCTCGCATTTGATGTCACCATCTATTTGAAGGGAAAGGAATATTTTTTTCTGCTATCAATTTCCATCAGATGCATATTGTGTTCCGTGCCTGATAAATAGACTTTCAATCATTCTATATATCACTTGCAACACAGGATATTTATTTTATACATAGGACTATCATTGGTGCTATACATTGTAGTGTTCATATTTGCGCATCTTTTTTCTTCCATTGTACTAGTTTTTTGTGGGTATCTCATATTTCAAGCTGCTAGCATTTTGTATTTAGGGTATTTACACAGACAGCGCAGTATAACCATTTTTCACTCATATATTGATATGTACCTTCTTGTATTGTAGACATCTGATGATTGTATGTGTTGTATCCTTCTGCTGAAAAGCAATAAAGACATATTTGCCCCTAATGTACCACCAGCCACAGAATACAAAGTTGTTTGCTGTCAGGTGAAGGCCTGTGGCCGTGGGCTAATTTTTTGGGCCTGTACTGGCCAGCACTTACTTCTGTATCCGATGAATGCCTAATGTACCAGCAGCCACAGAATACAAAGTTATTTGCTGTCAGGTAAAGGCCTGAGGCCGTGGGCTAATTTTTGGGGCCTGTAATGGCTGACACTTCTGTATCCGGTGAATGCCTATTGTACCACCAGCCACAGAATAAAAAGTTGTTTTCTGTCAGGTGAAAGTCTGTCGGTAGTTTCTTGGGGCCTGTAATGGCCGACACTTACTTCTGTATCCGGTGAATAGCTTAATGTACCTCCAGCCACAGAATACAAAGTTGTTTGCTGTCAGGTGAACGTCTGTGGTCGTGGGCTAATTTTTGGGGCATGTACTGGCCGGCGCTTACTTCTGTATCCGGTGAATGCCTAATGTATCATCAGCCACAGAATACAAAGGGCCAGATTCACAGAGCCGTAACTCCTGTCTAACTAGTGTTAGACTGGAGTGCTTTCAAATTACGCGCGCCATATCACTAGTTTGAATCCTCAAACCATGATACGGCGGCGTTGGGCTTCGATCTGACAGGCTTACGTCTTCGTAAGCCTTCGGATCTACGCTGCAATCTTTTTGCGGTGGAGTTCGCGTCGTTTTCAGCGTTGGGGTATGCAAATGAGTTTTTTCCGGCGATCCACGAAGTTACGAGCATGGTTCGTAATCGCTTACATCATTTTTTTGCTGCGTAAAGTTAAACCAGCTATTAGCTGGTGTAACGTTACGCAGCCCATGTTAAGTATGGCCGTCGTTCCCGCGTCGACTTTCAATTATTATTTTTTTTTGCGTAAGTTGTTCGGGAATAGAAATGTATGTAAACTACGCTACTCAAACAACGAATGACGTAACGACATGATTTCGCGCTATGCACGACGAGAAATTTCTGAACGGGGCATGCGCAGTTCAATCACCGCGGGAACGCGCCTAATTTAAATGCCTCACGCCCCCTAATCGCGTAGTTTGATTCCGCCGGGAGAAATACACTACGCCGCCGTACCTTACAGGCCAAAATCTCTCTGAATTCCTCGTAGAGCCAGGAAAATACGGCGGCGTAGAGTATCTCTGATACTCTGCGGCAATCTAATTCTACCTGAATCTGGCCCAAAGTTGTTTGCTGTCAGGTGAACGTCTGTCGGCTAATTTTTGGGGCCTGTAATGGCCGGCACTTACTTATATATCCGTTTTTTCACTTAATACTTCTGGTAGGTCAGTGTCCATTTTGTGGGACTAGTTGTGCACAGCTTGTAAGTATTTTGTGGCTGAAAATATGACCTGCAGGTTTTTAATATTCGCCTGCCATTAAAGTCAATGGGGCCCGCCGCAAACTTGCGTGGACATTTGCGAAAGTTTGCGGTTCGTGAACCGTGCCATCAGATGTTCGTCCATCACTATAGCTGAATTGCTAAGCCCACACTTAAGCCATTCACCATAATTTGGGATAAGCTTTGTGTTCGAGTCGAACTCATGTTCGACTCGAACATCGTATGTTTGACCCTTAATCGAATTACGAACGTTATGGCCGTTCGCACCAAATTCAAATGGCGTGTCACGGCCCATAATTCACTGTGGCATCACAGTGCATTGCTGGCTGATGATTGGGCAAGCATGCACTATGACCTGTTAGAGCAGGCAGGCAGGCGAGTCAGTTACAGTGTGTAGAGGATACAGTGGGGATCGAAAGTTTGGGCACCCCAGGTAAAAATGTGTATTAATGTTAATAACAAAGCCAAGGAAAGATGGAAAAATCTCCAAAAGACATCAAATTACAAATTAGACATTCTTATAATATGTCAAAAAAAAGTTTGATTTTATTTACATCATGTATACTTTAAAAATTACAGAAAAAAAAATACAGAAAACAAAAAAATGGCGTCTGCAATAGTTTGGGCACCCTGCAGAGTTAATATCTTGTACTGCCCCCTTTGGCAAGTATCACAGCTTGTAAATACTTTTTGTAGCCAGCCAAGAGTCTTTCAATTCTTGTTTGAGGTATCTTTGCCCATTCTTCCTTACAAAAGTCTTCCAGTTCTTGTCTGTCTGTCACGCACTGCTCTTTTAGGGTCTATCCATAGATTTTCAATTATGTTGAGGTCAGGAGATTGTGAAGGCCATGGCAAAACCTTCAGTTTACGCCTCTTGATGTAATGCCCCGTGGATTTTGAGGTGTGTTTAGGATCATTATTCTTTGCTCATTCCGGCCAAAAAGTTCTATTTTAACCTCATCGGTCCACAGAACTTGTTTCCAAAATGCATCAGGCTTGTCTATATGTTCATTTGCAAAGTTCAAACGCTGATTTTTGTGATGAGGGCGTAGAAGAGGTTTTCTTCTGATGACTTTTCCATGAAGACCATATTTGTACAAGTATCTCTTTATAGTGGAATAGTGTACCACAACTCCAGTGTCTGCCAGATCTTTCTGGAGGCATCGTTCAGTCAAACGTGGGTTTTGAATTGCTTTTCTCACAATCCTGCAAGCTGTTGTGTCTGATATTTTTCTTGGTCTTCCAGATCTTGCTTTAACTTCCACTGTTCCTGATAACTGTCATTTCTGAGTTATATTCCGAACAGAGGATATTGACATCTGAAAACGCTTTGCTATCTTTTTATAGCCTTTTCCAGCTTTTTCAACTATTTTCAGTTTCAGTTTTCTAGACAACTGCTTAGAAAAACCTATGGTGCTGATTGTTGGGGCAATGTCAGATGAGTCTGGGCATTTAAAACCTTTGAGATTGACATCACCTGGTCTTCCCAGATGGAAATTGAAAACAATCCATGACACTGGCAGGTCTCAGCTTTGCAAAGGGGGCAGTGCATGCTATAAATTCTGCAGGGTGCCCAAACTTTTGCAGACGCCATTTTTTTGTTTTCTGTAATTTTGAAAGTGTAAATGATGGAAATAAAATCTAACTTTTTTCAACATATCATAAGAATGTCTAATCTGTAATTTGATGCCTTTTGGAGATGATGTTTCCATCTTTCCTTGGCTTCGTTATGCACATTAATACAAATTTTTACCTGGGGTGCGCAAACGTTCGATCCCCACTGTATATATGCATCCCAGGTGTTATATATTTTGTTTTTACACTGTATTGAGTTTAGCTAGATCCACCCTAATATACTGACAGGCAGGCAGGTGATTGTGCTAGCTGCAGTATTTTCACTTGGTGTACTGTCCATGTCCTCTGCACAGTGTGTGCCTAAAACTATGTGAATACAATTGCTGTTGTTCTCATATCAATACCACAGACAGTGGCTGATCAGCAAGTATTCTCACTTGGTGTACTGTGTTCTCTGCACAGTGTGCTGGTGTTCTCATAATAATACCACAGGCTCGGGATCTGCAAGTATTTTCACGTGGTCTACTGTGTCCTCTGCACAGTGTGCACCTAAAGCTACATCAATAGATTTGCTGGTGTTCTCATATTAAAGCGGAGCTCCAGCCGCGAAATTTTTTTTTTTTAAAGTCAGCAGCTACTAACAGTGTAGCTGCTGACTTTAAATAAGGACACTTACCTGTCCTAGGCGCCCGCGCTGATGGGCCCCCCCGATGCCGGTCCCGCGATCGCTCCGAGTCCCGCGCCGCCATTCACACTATGGGAAACAGGCAGTGAAGCCGTACGGCTTCACTGCCCGTTTCCTACTGTGCCTGCGCGAGTCTCACGCTGGCTTGTGAATGGGCGCGCTGCTCTCTGAGAACACACACAGTTCCCAGAAAGCAGCGCGCCCATTCACAAGGAGAAGAAGAAATCGGACCGCGGTGCAGGTGAGGCAGATTACGGACTTCCGCATAGCAACAGCTATTTCGGGTGAGTATTTATTTTTTATTTTTTTCAGGTTTTTATTTTTTTATTTTTTTAAACAACATGGCAAAATGTTGTTTTCATGGGTGGAGCTCCGCTTTAATACCACAAGCAGGGATCTGCTCATATTAATACCACAGGCAGGGGATCTGCAAGTATTTTCACGTGGTGTACTGTGTCCTCTGCACAGTGTGCACCTAAAGCTACGTCAATAGATTTGCGAGTGTTCTTATAATAATACCACAGGCAGGGATCTGTGCGCCTAAAACTATGTGAATACAATTGCTGTTGTTCTCATATCAATACCACAGACAGTGGCTGATCAGCAAGTATTCTCACTTGGTGTACTGTGTTCTCTGCACAGTGTGCTGGTGTTCTCATAATAATACCACAGGCAGGGGATCTGCAAGTATTTTCATGTGGTGTTCTGTGTCCTCTGCACAGTGTGCACCTAAAGCTACATCAATAGATTTGCTTGTGTTCTCATATTAATGCCACAGGCAGGAATCTGCTCATATCAATACCACAGGCAGGGGATCTGCAAGTATTTTCATGTGGTGTACTGTGTGCACCTAAAGCTACGTGAATACAATTACTGGTGTTCTCAGATTAATACCACAGGCAGTGATCAGCAAGTATTGTCAGTATTTGTGCAGCTACATCTCCCTGCAGGCCATTAGTATGTCTGGAAGGGCAACAAGGAGAGGCAGAGAGTCACAAGCCGATAAAAGAGGGGAAGCAGGCTCTGGTCGTGGACACGGTGCATCCTCATTAGCACGTGGCCATGGGACACGCTCGTCCTTGTTTTCGGCAGCTGGCCGTGTTGAGCCGCAACATGCCGAAGACTTGGTAGAGTGGATGACCAAGCTGTCCTTATCCTCCTCATCATCTCACCCAGGTTCAGGGTAATTTGTCTAGCAAAGCAGCTGCCAACGTGGCCTCATCCCTCTGCTCAATGGAATCAGTCACTCCTTCCCTAGCCCCATCATGTCCTCCTGAGGAGTCCCCCAAACTGTTTGACTACATGCTGCAGGAGGATATGCAGCGTTTTGAAGGTTCCGATGATGGAACACAGCTAGAGGAAGGCAGTAATATGGGCCCGGAGAGGGGGTGCCCAAGAAGGACAGCAATCTGGCAGTCATGTTCCCCTAGCTGCAGCATACTGCCAGGTTTGCTCCAGTGATGAGGATGGAGGGGATAATGAGGTCACTGACTCCACGTGGAAAGGGAATCACTGCTCCAGGTGGGTCTTGTGAGCAATTAAGGAACCTCCCAGGAAACCAAGGTGCTGGCAGTGTACTAGGCAAATGTAGAATTTTCAAAAGGGATGGACAGCCGCACTGCAAAGGAACTTCAAAAGTTGTCTTTATTTGTAAATCAAAGGACATGCATCAATGACATGAATCATCCCACCATGTGACATGAATCATCAGCTGGGTGTGTCACACACCCAGCTGATGATTCATGTCACATGGTGGGAGTGTGTCTCATTACCATAGCACTAAATTAAGAGATGCATTACGTCACTTGGCCACGCTCTCTGAAGACGTTCCTGGACTGTTGTCCAATCACGAAACGCGTCAGGGCAAGGCCACGTGAACCAACTAGCCAATCGAGTGAGCGGCATCCCGGGACTCACAGCGTCAGGAGGAGGAATCCCCCGGCAGACAGCACAGTGAGAGCCGCTCTACGTATGGACTAGCTTTTTTAGCGCTGATTTTAAAACCCCAACTGTGTAAGTGTAACTTTGAAGAGATCCCATGTTTAATAAAATGCAGTTTTACACTATGTGGAGTATCTCTTCTTTCCTTACATGATCATACGTCTATGGGAGGATTAGTGCACTTTACATTGACCAGAGATGAGAGGAATTAGAGAGGAGCCTTTCAGCCGTGTGTGAAACAACAGGTGTCTGACTGCACAACTATCTCGTCTATCTGGTGAGTGAGGTCCTCTTGGGGGATCCCGTCGAGGCAAATATTCTGTTTATTTGATGCAAGCCTAAATTACAGGAACCTATTAATTCAAGAGCTCTCCATATCTTGATATATAGGACTTATTCATGGACTTGTGCTAATAACAGCATAACTTTTATATATGTCATATCATTTTATTTCATTTTATTTTACTTTTACTTTTATTTTTATTTTTATTTTTATTTCAATCACATATGCATTTTCAGTAGCACTTACTGATTCATTTTGTAGTGACTAGAACGCGTGTACTTTTGATATAAGGTTGCATACCCATGCGCTTATATATATGCGTTTACATGCATTTTTATTTTTCATTTTTATTTTAATCACATATGCATTTTCAGTAGCACTTACTGATTCATTTTGTAGTGACTAGAACGTGTGTACTTTTCATATAAGGTTGCATACCCATGCGCTTATATGCATGCGTTCACATGCATTTTTTTGGTATTTCTTGTGGTTCTCAAAAGCAGGGTGTGTTAATTCACATTTTCAGGTTCTGAGATCAGGTTATGAACCAGTTAGCGCTGTTAATGTGCTATAGATTGATGAAACGTTTAGAACATTAATTTTGTGTACATATCCCTTCAAAGGACATGCATCACAAAATATAGCCAGAAAAAGGACAGCTGACGCGTTTCACACTAATTCAGTGCTTAGTCATGGCTGATATGCAATAAAACACACTTAAAATATATATGATTGATATAAAGAACATGTGACGACTATTAGCAAATAGTCGATGACATGAATATAGGTACAACCTATGTGTAAAAAGTTGTTTTAAATATGAATATATATATATATATATATATATATATATATATATATATATATATATATATATATGTGGAATTTAAAAAATATGAAACAATCAACAAAAAGTCCTTCCAATAATAATAGCTAATGGAGAAATCAAAAAGCACTTATAGTAAAATATAAAATGTAAAATGTACAAAGTAAAAAGTGTGATGATGAAACAAAATGTATGTAGCCAAGTCTTAATGACTAAATGACGCATTATGTGAGTATAAAAAATAATAAATGTGCCAGACTTGCACATGATGTTTCAACTATTATTATGACATACCATAAAGAGAGTGAAGATCAAAGTTGTGATCAATAGATACAGTATACACTGTAATGGTGTCGAATGGGAAAGAACAAACTTGTCATGAAAAAATGAATAAATTAAATGGATAATATGAATATAGTCGAATGACCAAAAGAGAAAGTGAAAATAGAAGCAAAGTGATAAAGGTGAATTATATTGTATGAAGAGAGAAAAAGATATGTGGGGTCTCGCTGATCTTCACTCTCTTTACGGTATATCATAATAATAGTTGAAACATCATGTCCAAGTCTGGCACATTTATTATTTTTTATACTTACATAATGCATCATTTAGTCGTTACGACTTGGCTACATACATTTTATTTCATCATTACACTTTTTACTTTGTACATTTCACATTTTATATTCTAATATAAGTGCTTTTTTCCTTATTCCATTAGCTATTATTATTGGAAGGACTTTTTGTTCATTTTTTCGTGTACATATTTTCCTTTTTTTATTCCACACACACACATATATATATATATATATATATATATATATATATATATATATATATATATACATAATTTAAACAACTTTTTACATATAGGTTGTACCTATATTCATGTACATACATATATGTATTGTAATATTGGGGGTTGTTTAGCTCAAGTGGGAAGTGCGTTTTAAGTGATTCACGCCAGTC
Source organism: Rana kukunoris (assembly GCA_029574335.1). Lineage (NCBI taxonomy): Eukaryota > Metazoa > Chordata > Amphibia > Anura > Ranidae > Rana > Rana kukunoris. The sequence continues at coordinate 61,400,106 of CM056060.1, read as the reverse complement.
AGGAACTGTCTTTAAGGGCTTGTTGGCCCACTTTTATTGAAAAAGGCAAAATAAACAAAAGTCCAAACACAGGTTTCCCACGCAGGGGTTTTCACTGTCCACACAAAACAATACCTTCAGCCTCCTGGCTTACACGTGTAAAGAAAATACCGAGCCACCTGGCTCTCCTCAGCAGTAGCCCAACTGCTTAGGCTCCAGCATGGAACCTTCCTGACTCCTGTCAGCAACCTCACTCAGGTCTCTGGGGTTTCTCACAGTGCACCCTGCACTCTCCAGCTTATTCAGTGCCCACCTGCACTCTCTGGGTTCTCCCTTACAAGCCTGGTCTCCTCGGGAGGGTGGAGCCCAGAATGCTGGTCCTGAGTCTCCTATGAGGCCCACACACACCTGCACAATCAGTGTGCTGATCTATCTGAAAATATGGACCCAGGACTGGGGATTTCATCCCACCCAGATCTCTTTGAAATCCCCAGGCTCCAGGTCCCAAAGTGGACTTTATTAAATGAGAGAACAGAAACGCCAGTTTCCTCGGTAAACTACTCGTTTCCTGGAGCCCCTCAACCAGAGCGGTTGAGAACCCTGGGTCACCACACCCCTGGGGTACCAGACTACTACAGTATATATATATATATATATATATATATATACACACAGCCCTCAAAATTTCCACTCGTCTACTAGCATTTGGCGAGTGGATTTAAGCTGGGGGCGAGTGATGACAGGGCTGCATGACCAATCTCCCTCCAATCTGTACCTACACTTAGAGCCCTGATGCGATTAGTGGCCGAAGAGGAAAGGTGCATGCTTGGGAAAAGTAGTCTGGTGAGGCAGAGTAGTACACAGGTACTCTCCTTACAATTCTCATTGAGCCATGGGACCTAACAGTATGACCTCTCCGAGCCTGCCCCCCTCCCCCCGACCATTGTAGCTGGGGAGTAGTGTTGCTCACAAATATTTGCATTGCGAATATTCGTTACGAATATTGCATATTCGAGTATTCGCAAATAAATCGAATATCGCGGTGAATATTCGCTATTGCGAATATTCGTATTTTTTCAAATTTATTTTTAAAACAGATCACATCCTAGTGATCTCCATCGACGTCTAAAAGCATTGCTGGTATGATTAGAGACCCTGGGCCGAGTAGCTGAGGCGATCCTTTTATGTTGCCGAATATTCGCAATGCGAATATTCGTATTACGAATATTCACGAATACTTTCTCTGCCCTTCTGTGTTTTGTGTATATAAAAAAATAAATTAGCTTTAGTTTAGTCATATAAGTTTGTGTAAGTAGAGTTAGGGCCAGATTCACGAACACTTGCGCTGGAGTATTTGGATATGCGCCGCGTAACTGTGCTGATGCGCCGACGTTTCTATGTGCCCGTACCTACCAAACTAGATGCGCCCAATAACGGCTCATTTGCGACCGGCGGAACGTTCCGACGCCAGAGTATCGTCAGCGTTTATTTTCGCTGGGCGCATCAGTCGCGCCCATTGATTTCCCCTGCAAATATGCAAATGAGGTATTTTTCCCAATTCACGAACGGATTAGCACCATACGCTGGCTACATGCGCCGCGCGTATCTGGTCCGTCCGGCGCAAAGTTATTTCTACAAAAGGCTGCTTTATCTTTACTCCAGACGGTCACAGGTCAGCAGGAGAGCAGCTACAGCAGCGTTACCGACGATAGGAGCTAGCTGAGCACCCCCACTTGCAAGGACAACACCTCTGTGTGCCAACATGCCAGGGGCAATTGTGGTCCTAGAACTACTGATGGGTCCCCTGGAACCAAGAAGGCGGGCACGTGAGAGGATATACCGCACACGTATGAACCTCTTTGGCATGGGGGATGAGGAGGTGTATCGCCTATTCAGATTCAGCCCAGATGCAATACTTGAACTAACCACAATCCTGCAGGATGACATCACCAGCCCAACATACCGCTCACAAGCAGTGCAGCCACTGGTGAAGGTACTGGCAACACTTCATTTCCTAGCAAGTGGATCATTCCAGCGTACAAGTGGAGTGGTGGCTGGGATGTCACAGTCCTCCATAAGCAGATGTGTGCACCAGGTTGTCCCTGCAATCCTCAGACGCATGTCCAACCAGTTCATCAGACCCACCACTGAGGAGCTGCGGCAGAAGGCAATGACAGATTTCTACAGCATTGCCAGATTCCCACGCACTGTGGGGGCCATTGATTGCACACATGTGGCCCTACAGCCCCCCAGTGCCACAGAGCACATATACCGCAATCGGAAGCATTGGCACTCCATCAACGTACAGGTGATAGCCGATGCCCAACGCCTCATATGGCACGTCCGTGCCAAACACCCCGGGTCCAGCCATGACAGTTTCATATACCGTCAGAGCCCCATCCCAGCAGAATTTAACCAGAACATGTATGGGGACAGCTGGCTGGTTGGTGAGTGACAAGGGAGTCAGGCATGACTATCCCCTCCCGTGATGCACAACAGAAATCGCACATGCATGACTAACATTCTCCTGTCTTTTACCTTACAGGTGACTCTGCATATGCATTGGGACCCCATCTAATGACTCCTTTCCGGAACCCCCAAACCAGAGGGGAGAGAAAATACAATGAAGCACACATCAAAACCCGTGCAGTGGTTGAGCAAACATTTGGGCTCCTGAAGTCCCGTTTCCGATGCTTGGATAAGTCTGGGGGGGCCCTCTTGTATTCCCCTACCTTTGTGTGTCAGATCATCGGTGCATGTTGCATACTACATAACTTTGCTATGAAAAAAGGCCTGCATATTGACATACGTGATGACCTGACCCCCGACCCACACAGTCCCCACCTGCCAGAGGACACCCAGTCTGCTGATGGAAGAGCAGTCAGGAGGGTCCTCGCCGTAGGCATCTTTGGACACTAAACCAAAACATTAATAACACAGACAGTGCACGCGTGTACACCACTGATGTCCCTAGATCACACACACCACATGCACATCGCATTGGATTAGCCCAAGTCCAGCATGTAGGAGTTGGGAGCAGTAACGCCAGCGTCAAGGCCCCAATGATGTCACTGTCCATTCACACACCTTTCACACATCATTCATTCAGCCGTGGGGTTCACTTCACCACCACGGCCGAGGGTGACACCCCTTACTTTCAGGAGTGCCACCCTCTCACATTCACACACCATTCACACTGTCCCCTGCACTCCTGACCGTGTGCAGTACAAAAAGAAATTAGAAATATCATATCCTGATCATTAAAAGAAAAATAATCTCATAACCTGAGAAAAATAAAAAATAAACTCATGACCTGAGTATGTCAAAAACAATAATATAAAACCAGGAAAAAAAAGGCCTCATCGGGGATGCCGGGGGCTTCTTCTGGGGGCCCCTCTCTGGCTCCGCAGCTGCCTGGATGGAGTGGGTGGGGGTGGGGGGGCATCTGGAGGTGGCTGATCCCCAGGTGGGCCACTCCTGGCAGGTGTGGCCTGCGTGCCCTCCAAGGCCCTGGCTATCCGTCCAAGGTATGTGTTCGTCTGGGCCTGCATCCGGAGCTGACGGGTCACCTGGTAATGCTGGGCCCGCCGACTCAGCCTCCCCTGCTCCCGGATGGCAGCACTGTTCCCATGGATGGCAGCAGTGTTGGCCTGGACGGCTGCAGTAAGGTGCTGGATATCCCCCTGCACCTCCCCCAAAGTGGTGACCACTGCAGCGCAATTAGAGCTGACATCCTGCACTGCGTTGCTGAGGTTGGCAACGGAGCCCAGGCTGTCAGCCACTTTCTCCAAGTGCACCGCTATGGCCCCCATCTGTTCCGTCTGCCTGGCGTGATCCCTCGCCAACTGGTCCTGGACACCATCAGACACCCCCCTGGTCTTCTGGGTCGCCTTCCTGGGGCCAGAAGCTGGATGTCCTCGGGTGGAAGGAGTCGCCCTTGAGGGGCTTCCAAGGATGGGGGAGGGGACGACAGACGGCCCAGGAGAAGGGGAGGAGACAGACAAAACCAAAGAAAAGTCCTGCTCTGCCACAGCAGGATCCTCCACAACCACCTCGGCAGGTGTGGTGTGGCCACTCTCCTCCTCCACAACCTCTTCACCACCCAGTGGCTCGGGCACATGATGGCGTGGGGGGGATGGGGTGGAATGCAGGCTGACAGATGATGGCCCAGCTCCGTCATCTGTGGATGACACAAAGCAGACACATGTTGGTGGTCCCACACACTTGGCACATGTCCCCCCCCACCCCAAATGCAAAACAACAAATAGGGGATTATAAAACACTTACCTGTCCTTGTGTCTTCCTCCACGGAGTCATAGCCTGCGACCCCCTCCACCTGCTCCCTCTCCAGGCAGCGAGCAACCACCTCCTCCTCTGCGGTCAGGGTGACAGGACATGGGGGACCACCACCTGTGCCCCTCTCATACCTCCTGATGGAGGCCACCTTGTCCCTCACCTTGCGCCGCAGGTCATTTATTTTCTTTTGTATGTCCCCAGCAGTCCGGGTGGAGTAGCCCAGGACATTGACCCTGGCAGCAATCGACTCCAGGATGCCCTGCTTCCTCTCCCGGCTGGTCTTCCGGCTTTTTTTGCCATGGAGAAATTCATTATCCGTCTCCATAGCCGAGATAATCACTGAGACCTCCTGGGTATTAAAGTTGAGGTTCCTCCTCTCTCTGGGGGTAGCGGGAGCAGCCATTACAGTGCAAAAGTATCTTCCCTGGGGTGGGGGGAAACGGAACTACTTTTGCGCCGGAATGGCTTTTAAGCGCCCAGCGGAACGCATTGCGCTGACGTTTCCCAGGAAGTGGTGCCGACGGAAGTTGTGAGCATGCGCACAAGGGGGCGAGTGGAGCCGCACCCTTAGGGCCAGATTCAGGTAGATGAGAGTATCTTTCCTCTGGAGTAACGCTTCTCATTTACGTTACTCTGAAGACCCTTTCAGCGCAAGTCCTGTAATTCACATAGCAGTTGCAGAGTAACGATAATGCGCTGGCGTAACCCGACGCAAGTGGAAGTGGGTGTGATCATATGTAAATGATGGGCGGAGCCCAGCGCAGAGGCTTACGTTCAGCGCATCATCCACGGAGCATGCGCAGTGAGTGCGGCTCCACTCGCCCCCTTGTGCGCATGCTCACAACTTCCGTCGGCACCACTTCCTGGGAAACGTCAGCGCAATGCGTTCCGCTGGGCGCTTAAAAGCGCTGGCGGAAACGCCATTCCGGCGCAAAAGTAGTTCCGTTTCCCCCCACCCCAGGGAAGATACTTTTGCACTGTAATGGCTGCTCCCGCTACCCCCAGAGAGAGGAGGAACCTCAACTTTAATTCCCAGGAGGTCTCAGTGATTATCTCGGCTATGGAGACGGATAATGAATTTCTCCATGGCAAAAAAAGCCGGAAGACCAGCCGGGAGAGGAAGCAGGGCATCCTGGAGTCGATTGCTGCCAGGGTCAATGTCCTGGGCTACTCCACCCGGACTGCTGGGGACATACAAAAGAAAATAAATGACCTGCGGCGCAAGGTGAGGGACAAGGTGGCCTCCATCAGGAGGTATGAGAGGGGCACAGGTGGTGGTCCCCCATGTCCTGTCACCCTGACCGCAGAGGAGGAGGTGGTTGCTCGCTGCCTGGAGAGGGAGCAGGTGGAGGGGGTCGCAGGCTATGACTCCGTGGAGGAAGGCACAAGGACAGGTAAGTGTTTTATAATCCCCTATTTGTTGTTTTGCATTTGGGGGGGGGGGGACATGTGCCAAGTGTGTGGGACCACCAACATGTGTCTGCTTTGTGTCATCCACAGATGACGGAGCTGGGCCATCATCTGTCAGCCTGCATTCCACCCCATCCCCCCCACGCCATCATGTGCCCGAGCCACTGGGTGGTGAAGAGGTTGTGGAGGAGGAGAGTGGCCACACCACACCTGCCGAGGTGGTTGTGGAGGATCCTGCTGTGGCAGAGCAGGACTTTTCTTTGGTTTTGTCTGTCTCCTCCCCTTCTCCTGGCCCGTCTGTCGTCCCCTCCCCCATCCTTGGAAGCCCCTCAAGGGCGACACCTTCCACCCGAGGACATCCATCTTCTGGCCCCAGGAAGGCGACCCAGAAGACCAGGGGGGTGTCTGATGGTGTCCAGGACCAGTTGGCGAGGGATCACGCCAGGCAGACGGAACAGATGGGGGCCATAGCGGTGCACTTGGAGAAAGTGGCTGACAGCCTGGGCTCCGTTGCCAACCTCAGCAACGCAGTGCAGGATGTCAGCTCTAATTGCGCTGCAGTGGTCACCACTTTGGGGGAGGTGCAGGGGGATATCCAGCACTTTACTGCAGCCGTCCAGGCCAACACTGCTGCCATCCATGGGAACAGTGCTGCCATCCGGGAGCAGGGGAGGCTGAGTCGGCGGGCCCAGCATTACCAGGTGACCCGTCAGCTCCGGATGCAGGCCCAGACGAACAATTACCTTGGACGGATAGCCAGGGCCTTGGAGGGCACGCAGGCCACACCTGCCAGGAGTGGCCCACCTGGGGATCAGCCACCTCCAGATGCCCCCCCACCCCCACCCACTCCATCCAGGCAGCTGCGGAGCCAGAGAGGGGCCCCCAGAAGAAGCCCCCGGCATCCCCGATGAGGCCTTGTTTTTTTTCTTGTTTTATATTATTGTTTTTCACATACTCAGGTCATGAGTTTATTTATTATTTTTCTCAGGTTATGAGATTTTTTTTCGTTTAATGATCAGGATATGATATTTATAATTTATTTTTGTACTGCACACGGTCAGGAGTGCAGGGGACAGTGTGAATGGTGTGTGAATGTGAGAGGGTGGCACTCCTGAAAGTAAGGGGTGTCACCCTCGGCCGTGGTGGTGAAGTGAACCCCACGGCTGAATGAATGATGTGTGAAAGGTGTGTGAATGGACAGTGACATCATTGGGGCCTTGACGCTGGCGTTACTGCTCCCAACTCCTACATGCTGGACTTGGGCTAATCCAATGCGATGTGCATGTGGTGTGTGTGATCTAGGGACATCAGTGGTGTACACACGTGCACTGTCTGTGTGATTAATGTTTTGGTTTAGTGTCCAAAGATGCCTACGGCGAGGACCCTCCTGACTGCTCTTCCATCAGCAGACTGGGTGTCCTCTGGCAGGTGGGGACTGTGTGGGTCGGGGGTCAGGTCATCACGTATGTCAATATGCAGGCCTTTTTTCATAGCAAAGTTATGTAGTATGCAACATGCACCGATGATCTGACACACAAAGGTAGGGGAATACAATAGGGCCCCCCCAGACTTATCCAAGCATCGGAAACGGGACTTCAGGAGCCCAAATGTTTGCTCAACCACTGCACGGGTTTTGATGTGTGCTTCATTGTATTTTCTCTCTCCTCTGGTTTGGGGGTTCCGGAAAGGAGTCATTAGATGGGGTCCCAATGCATATGCAGAGTCACCTGTAAGGTAAAAGACAGGAGAATGTTAGTCATGCATGTGCGATTTCTGTTGTGCATCACGGGAGGGGATAGTCATGCCTGACTCCCTTGTCACTGACCAACCAGCCAGCTGTCCCCATACATGTTCTGGTTAAATTCTGCTGGGATGGGGCTCTGGCGGTATATGAAACTGTCATGGCTGGACCCGGGGTGTTTGGCACGGACGTGCCATATGAGGCGTTGGGCATCGGCTATCACCTGTACGTTGATGGAATGCCAATGCTTCCGATTGCGGTATATGTGCTCTGTGGCACTGGGGGGCTGTAGGGCCACATGTGTGCAATCAATGGCCCCCACAGTGCGTGGGAATCTGGCAATGTTGTAGAAATCTGTCATTGCCTTCTGCCGTAGCTCCTCAGTGGTGGGTCTGATGAACTGGTTGGACATGCGTCTGAGGATTGCAGGGACAACCTGGTGCACACATCTGCTTATGGAGGACTGTGACATCCCAGCCACCACTCCACTTGTACGCTGGAATGATCCACTTGCAAGGAAATGGAGTGTTGCCAGGACCTTCACCAGTGGCTGCACTGCTTGTGATCGGTGTGTTGGGCTGGTGATGTCACCCTGCAGGGTTGTGGTTAGTTCAAGTATTGCATCTGGGCTGAATCTGAATAGGCGATACACCTCCTCATCCCCCATGCCAAAGAGGTTCATACGTGTGCGGTATATCCTCTCACGTGCCCGCCTTCTTGGTTCCAGGGGACCCATCAGTAGTTCTAGGACCACGAGTGCCCCTGGCATGTTGGCACACAGAGGTGTTGTCCTTGCAAGTGGGGGTGCTCAGCTAGCTCCTATCGTCGGTAACGCTGCTGTAGCTGCTCTCCTGCTGACCTGTGACCGTCTGGAGTAAAGATAAAGCAGCCTTTTGTAGAAATAACTTTGCGCCGGACGGACCAGATACGCGCGGCGCATGTAGCCAGCGTATGGTGCTAATCCGTTCGTGAATTGTGAAAAATCCCTCATTTGCATATTTGCAGGGGAAATCAATGGGCGCGACTGATGCGCCCAGCGAAAATAAACGCTGACGATACTCTGGCGTCGGAACGTTCCGCCGGTCGCAAATGAGCCGTTATTGGGCGCATCTAGTTTGGTGGGTACGGGCACATAGAAACGTCGGCGCATCAGCACAGTTACGCGGCGCATATCCAAATACTCCAGCGCAAGTGTTCGTGAATCTGGCCCTTAGTGTTTAGTGCATATTAGTTTAGTAATCCAGGAATTGATCTCCGTTTTCGCGTGTTGACGAGAATTTCGCAATCAATTTCGCATTCGCATTAGCGAAATTTCGCATTCGCATTAGTGAAATTTCGCATTCGCATTAGCGAAATTTCGCAAAATTATTTTTTTGATAAAATATCACGAATTTTCGATATTAACGAATATTTCGCGAATATTCTTCTATATATTTGTGAAATATCGCGAAATCGAAAATGTCGTATTCCGCTCATCACTACTGGGGAGCAGGGAGCAGAAAGTAATGAGTGAGGTGGAGAATTGCGAAAATTACCATTCCGGGTGTCCCAGGTAGGCAGTGCAGCGAACTGAAAGTTGCCCTGACATGAGAGCGGCAGCCTTCCAGTTTGTGCAGTTTTCTTCTCCTTGTGCTCTATGTAAGTGTCCAGCAGTTTAGCCTGAGCACTGCAAGCAGACTGGTCTCAGTGTGCGCTGTGCTATGGTGTCAATGGCTGTGCAGTTGGAGCTGGATTGTACTCCCTCCCGCTGTGCTGCAGATCCTCTCCTCACTGCCAGCCTGAATAAAAGGGGGAAGTGGGGACATGCAAGCGTGGAGCCGCACACACAGGCTCCTGATGATGAGATGAATAAGATAGAGAGGATGGATGGGAGTTGCAGAGGGGACAGCAAGAGAATGGGGAAGAGACCTGGTTCTAGTGCCCTGTCCCTCTGGTCTGCCCCCAGTGCCCTGTCCCTCTGGTCTGCCCCTAGTGCCCTGTCCCATTAACCACTTAAGGACCCCCGCACGCACATATACGGCCACAGAATGGCTCGTACAGGCACAAGGGCGTAAATTTACGTCCCCGCCTAAGTGCGGTTCGGGGGTCCCATCGGGACCCCCTCCGCGGCGTGCGGGGGTCCCCCTGGCTCCGGGAGCGATCCGGGACGAGCAGGTGGATGTCGGCGTTTACCCGCCCCCCCGCGATCGCTCCCAGCCAATGGTAGCGCTCCCCCTTCGTGTAACTTCCTCCTCCTGTGTTTACACAGGAAGGAGGAAATGATGTCACCTCTCATCGCAGCGGTGTTTCCCACCGCTGCTGATGAGAGAAGACATCACAAGTAAGTGTGCACCAACACAACACTGACACACACTCACATAGGCACATTAACCCCTTGTGATCGCCCCCCCCCCACCCCCCTGCCACAGTGTCACTGAATGCAGTGATCTAATCACTGCATTTAGTGTCAGTGTGACAGGCAGTGTAAAATCAGTTAGTGTTAGGTTCAGGATAGCCCCCCCACCCCCCCTAATAAAGTTTTAACCCCCTGATCACCGTCCTAGTTAACCCTTTCACTCCCTATTGCCAGCGTCACTAAGCGATCATTTTTCTGATCGCTGTATTAGTGTCGCTGTTCCCGCTAGGTAGCTATTTTTTTTTTATTGCGATTTTTTTTTTTACTAAAGACATGTGGCTTAATACATTTTGGCCTAAATGTTTGACTAAAATTTAGTTTATTTGATTTTTTTTTAACAAAAAGTAAAAAATAGTGTTTTTTTTTCAAAAATGTCGCTCTATTTTTGTATATAGCGCAAAAAATAAAAATTGCAGAGGTGATCAAATACCACCAAACGAAATCTCTATTTGTGGGAAGAAAAGGACGCAAATTTTGTTTGGGAGCCACGTCGCACGACCGCGCAATTGTCTGTTAAAGCGACGCAGTACCGAATCGCAAAAACACCTTGGGTCATTTACCAGCGTATTGGTCCGGGTCTTAAGTGGTTAAAGTTGTTGTAGGTAATATTAAATTGTGTAACTTGATTCTGCATAAAACATTTATCAGTGTCATTCCATGAGATAATCTACGAGGGTGTGTTAGGGGCACAATTAGGTGGAGGGCAGTGTATGAATTAGGTGGGGCAACTGGTGGCGAGTAACTCTTGAGACCTGGCTAGTAGCCCAGGGGTTGACATTTTGAGCCCTGTATATATATATATATATATATTTCCTACACGTACACTCTCTTTGTATGGTCACTTGATTTGGATTCATAGATGAATTGGGTTAATGTATATCAGCTTCAATCTCAATTTTAACCTTTATTTTTTTTTATTTTTTTTTTTAACTTGAAAGTGTTTTTTCTGAGAGTATTTGTTCATGCATATATGCTTTTTAAATTCCTTTTGTGTGCACAGGTGACCTATGTTACTAATTTAGAATAGGGTGTGCCTTTTACTAATTGGCTTTCTCCCACTATTTGCTAATAGTCGTCACATTTTCTTTATAGGAATCATGTATATTTTAAGTGTGTTTTATTGCATATCAGCCATGACTAAGCACTGAATTAGTGTGAAACGCGTCGGCTGTCCCTTTTTTGGCTGTATTTTGGGATGCATATCCTTCGATTTACAAATAAAGACAAATTTTGAAGTTCCTTTGGAGTACGGCTGTCCATCCCTTTTGAAAATTCTACACTGACTCCACGTGGGTGCCTGATAGGAGAGAGGAAGAGGAGGAGGAGGAGGCACATCTCCAACAATGCAGGATGCCCTCCAGGGGCCAGCTTAAGGGCAGCACACTGACTGCATCAGAGCTCCGCATGTGCAGGGGGCTGTTGTCTCTTAGTGTTATTCCAAAAGTTCTTTGGTCAGTGCATCAGATCGCACCGCTGCTATTTGCAACGTATGTTGCAAGCGTAACTCGTGTGGCCAAAACATCACTTACATGCTTGATCAGACATATGTCGACCTGCCATGCAGTTCGTTGGCAAGTGTACCTAAAAGACCCACGCCAAAGAACAAAGGTGACCTCTCCTTGCTCCTCATCAGCTGGGATCTCCAACTCCACTATACCCTCAGTCCTCTCTGAAGCCTGCACTGATAGGACTGAAGGTGTAGAATTAGGTGTGTCAAAGCCAAGTACTTGCGGGCAATCTACTATCAGTACACCAACGTCAGATTGTACCAGGCAAATTTCCCTGCCCCAGCTTCTGCATCGCCGAAAGAAGTTCTCTCCCAGCCATCCACATGCCCATCGGTTGAATGCTAGCTTAGCTAAATTGCTAGCACTTCAACTGCTGCCTTATCAGTTGGTAGATTCTGCCCCCTTCCATGAGTTTGTGGAATGTGCGGTACCTCAGTGGCAAGTTCCCAAACGCCACTTTTTCTCATGGAAGGTGATTTCGGCTCTCTACCGCCATGTGGAAGGCAATGTCAATGCCTCGCTGGACAGAGCGGTCAGTGGTAAGGTGCATATTACCGCTGACTCATGGTCCAGCAGGCATGGACAGGGACGTTACCTATCTTTCACGGCACATTGGGTGACTCTGCTGGCAGCTAGGAAGGATGCAGGACAAGGTACAGTAGTGTTGGAAGCCACCAAGCCTCCAAAATGCTTCTACTGGTTGTGACACACCTCTCTCCTTCACCTCCTCTTCTTCTTCCTCTGTGGCCTCTTCCTGTGCTGATGTGTCCTCGGAACCAGTGGTACTCCGTAGGTGTTCAAGGGGCTACGCAGGTACGCAGGCAAAGAGATGCCATGTGGTGCTTGAGCTGGTGTGCTTGGGGGACAGGAGCCACACTGTGGCAGAGGTTCTGTTAGCCCTCAGAGGTGGTTGACGCCATGCCAGCTTAAGCCAGGAATGGTGGTTTGCGACAATGGCACCAACCTCCTCTCCACCCTGCGACAGGGACAACTGACCCATGTGCCCTGTTTTGCTCATGTCCTTATCTTGGTGGTGCAGCGGTTCTTGGGCAGGTACCCGGGCTTACAGGACTCATATAATGCCAGTGCTTGGCTGGTTAACCTCCAAAAGGAATACAACCTCCCCAAGAACCGCCTAATCTGTGACATGCCCACCAGGTTGGCCATGCTGCAGTGGCTGCACACGCAGTAGAGGGCCATCAATGAGTACCTGTGTGGCTATGTCACCAGGACAGGGTCAGGGGAGCTTTTTTTTGCCACACCAGTGGGTCATGATTAGGGATGCATACACTGTCCTGTCACTTACCATTTGAGGAGGCCATGAGGATGGTGAGTAGTGACAGTGCATGCATCAGTGACACTGTCCCTCTTGTCCACCTGTTGGAGCACAGGCTGCATGAAATAATGGACAGGGCACTTGAGGCTGAACAGAGGGAGGAAGAGGAGGACTTCATTACGTCTCAAGGCTCCCTTTATCCAGACAGTGTTCCTGCTGGCCTGCCTATCACAGAGGAAGAGGACAAGGAGGAGTATTGTGTCAGCATGGAGGTAGAGCCTAGCACTCAGCATCAGCATCAGCTGCAGTCTTCAAGGGATCATTTACAGTTCCAAGAAACCCATGGACTTGTACGTGGCTGGGAGGAGGTGGCTGCAGATCATGTTGTCCTTAGGCATGTGCATTTCGTTTCGTTCCGAATCGAAATTCGGACGAATTTTCCATTATTCGGACATTCGGATGCATACGAATTTCCGAATTGCTATATTAGCGAAAAATTTCGACCGTTTTCGGAATTCGTTCATTTTCGACCGAATTTCGAAAAAAAAAAAAAAATGGTCGAAATCGAATTTTTTTTTTTCGAATTCCGAATCGAATACCCGCGGACTAAATTCGATCGGAATTCGAAAAAAAAAAAAAAAAAAAAAAAAATATTTTCGAATTTAATTCGAAAAAAATTCTATTCGAAAAGAGACTATTTGTTTTCTAATCTGGTTGAAATATTTTCGATTTCGACCGTTTTTTTTTTTCGAAATTCGGTCGAAAACGAACGAATTCGAAAAAAGGTCGAAATATTTTCGATTTCGACCGTATTTTTCGAAATTCGGTCGAAAACGAACGAATTCCGAAAACGAATTCAACACATGTAACGAACCTAACTTAACGAAATTTATTAAATGACGAATTGAAACGAAACGAAACGAAACGAATTTTTCACTTTTGCACATGCCTAGTTGTCCTTAGTGACCCAGAGGACTCCAGACCAAATGTCTTAGCAAACCTACGCTGCATTGCCTCCCTGATCCTGCAAAGCCTGCAAAAGGATCCTTGTATTCGTGGTATCAAGGAGAGGGATCATTACTGGCTGGCAACCCTCCTTGATCCACATTACAAGGGTAAGGTTGCCGACCTTATCCAGCCGTCTCAGAGGGAGCAGAGAATGAAACATCTTCGGGAGGCCTTGCAGAAAGGTTTGTGCAATGCGTTTCCAGAGCCTAGGAGGTTACAAATTCCTGGTCCTAGACTATGTGTTGCTGAGGCTTCGGTCAGTCACAGAAGGAGCAGTGGAGAAGGTGGCTGTCTGACCGATACATTCAGACATTTTTTTAGTCCGCAGCCCCAAGGTATGATCAGTTCCAGCAACCATCGCCAGCTTCTGATTCACATGGTGCAGGAATACCTTGGGGCAAGATCAGACTTGGACAATTCTCTGGGTTACTGGGTCTTGAGGATGGATCACTAGCCAGAGCTTGCACAAAATGTAATTGAGCTACTGGCCTGTCCTGCATCCAGAATTCTTTTGGAACGCACATTCAGTGCTGCTGGAGGATTTGTAACCATTCACAGGATGCGCCTGTCCACCGACTCGGTCGATCATCTGACCTTCATAAAAATGAATCAGTCTTGGATCACCAGTTAGCAAGAACCTGATGCTAATGTAACCGAATATTTTTTTTTAAATCTGAGATCCCTTCAAGACTGCCTATGCCAAGGGTGTCAAACTCAATTTCATTGTGTGCCGCATCAGCATTATGATTGCCCTCAAAAGGGCCGAATGTATCTGTAAGATTAGATGTCCAGCACATCCCCTCCACTTACATTAGATATCAAGAGCCACCCCACCATCAGAAGATGAGTCCTCCACTCTCCCTGACATCACAGTGCACCCCCCTTACCTTATGCTGCTGCTGGGAAGAAGCTGGATGCATTGCTTGAAAGCAGAAAGTAAGGGTCTGGAGGAGAACCAGAGGAGGGCTGGAGCTCTCCTGCAGCTGCAGGGGAGATACAAGGGCCACATGCAATGAGCTGGAGGGCCGGATTTGGCCCGCGAGCCTTGTGTTTTACACCTGTGGCCTATGCTGATGCTGAGATCCTGTTATGCTGAGTGACTATCCTGTTATGCTGAGTGACAATCCTCTTCCTCCTGTTTATGTTGATAACTTGTACGAACATTTTTGGTTCTGGGCACCGCCACCAGTGCATAAGGCCCAATTTTTCCTGCCCCTGTTTAACAGGGGCATGTAATTATAATTTTTGCTGCAATATTTTGCAGCAGGGCCTATTCCTGTGCTCCAACTAGAATATCTGTGAGGGGTTGCAGTGTTGTGGCACCAGTGCCTAAGGCCCAATTTTTCTACTCCTGTTCAACAGGTGCATGTAATTACAATTCTTGATATAATATTTCACAGCAGGGCCCTTCCAGCGCCCACCAAGAGTAACTGTGAGGACTTACAGTGTTGTGGCACCAGAACCAACCACCACACCACCAAATGCCCAATTTTTCTAGCACTGTTCAACAATGGCATGTAATTACAATTCTTGATATAATAGTTTACAGCACGGCGTTCCAGCACCCACCAGCATGAAAAAAAACGTTTTTTTTCAGCATGTCCAAAAAACTGATCTTTTCCAACTTCATCTTTAAAAACGACATTGCCCACACACCATCGTTTTAAAAAAATGATGAACAAAGCGTGGTGACGTACAACACGTACGACAGCACTCTAAAGGGGAAGTTTTATTCGCCTTTGGGCTGCTTTAGCTGATTCCTTGTTAGTAAAAGACAATTTGCGCTTTTCTGTCGGTTATAGCGTGATGAATGTGCTTCTGAGCATGCGTTTAAAACGTCGTTTTAGCCCACACACGATCACTTTTTACAACTCGAATAACGACATAGTTTAAAACGACGTTAAGAAATGCAGCATGTTCGAATTTTTTTTTTTGTAGTTTTTCAGAACCTGAAAAATTATGTGTAGCCCACACACGATCATTTTAACCACTTAACACCCGCCCGCCGTAAAATGACTGCAGGTGGAATGCTCTATTGTTCTGACAGGACGTCATATGACGTCCTGTCATTTAAAGCCGCTAGGGGGCGCACGCGCGCCCGTCGCGTTACTGAGAACACAGTGCGCATGCCCAGTGGCTGCGATGGCCGCCAGGCACCCGCAATTGTCCAGTAAATGAGCGGGACGTGGAGCTCTGTGTGTAACACATTTAACCCCTTCCCCGCCCCCTAGTGGTTAACCCCTTCCCTGCCAGTCACATTTATACAGTAATCAATGCATATTTATAGCATTGTTCACTGTATAAATGTGAATGGTCTCAAAAATGTGTCAAAAAGTGTCCGATGTGTCCGCTATAATGTCGCAGGCCTGAAAAAAAAATCGCAGATCACTGCCATTACTAGTAAAAAATTAATTTAAAAAAATCATAATTATGTCCCCTATTTTGTAGGCAATATAACTTTTGCGCAAACCAGTCACTATACGGTTATTGCGATTTTATTTTTTATTTGTTTTTACCAAAAATATGTAGAAGAATACGTATCGGCCTAAACTGAGATTTTTTTTTTAATGGGATATTTATTATAGCAAAAAATATTGGGCCAGATTCACAGAGCCATAACTCCTGTCTAACTGGTGTTAGACTGGAGTACTTTCAAATTACTCGCGCCGTATCACTAGTTTGAATCCTCAAACCATGATACGGCGGCATTGGGCTTCGATCTGACGTCTTCGGATCTACGCTGCAATCTTTTTGCGGCCGCTGGGTGGAGTTCGCGTCGTTTTCAGCGTCGGGGTATGCAAATGAGTTTTTCCGGCGATCCACGAAGTTACGAGCGTCGTTCGTAATCGCTTACGTAATTTTTTTGCTGCGTAAAGTTAAACCAGCTATTAGCTGGTGTAACGTTACGCAGCCCATGTTAAGTATGGCCGTCGTTCCCGCGTCGACTTTCAATTTTTTTTTTTTGCGTAAGTCGTTCGGGAATAGAAATGTACGTAAACTACGCTACTCAAACAACGAATGACGTAACGACGTGATTACGCGCAATGCACGGCGGGAAATTTCTGAACGGAGCATGCGCAGTTCAATCGCCGCGGGAACGCGCCTAATTTAAATGCCTCACGCCCCCTAATCGTGTAGTTTGATTCAGCCGGGAGAAATACACTACGCCGCCGTACCTTACAGGCCAAAATCTCTCTGAATTCCTCATAGAGCCAGGTAAAATACGGCGGCGCAGAATATCTCTGATACTCTGCGGCAATCTAATTCTACCTGAATCTGGCCCATTGTGTTTTTTTCTCAAAATGTACGCTCTTTTTTTGTTTATAGTTCAAAAAATAAAAACTGCACGGGCGATCAAATACCACCAAAAGAAAGTTCCATTTGTGGGAAAAAAAGGACGTCAATTTTGTTTGGTAGCGCAATTGTCAGTTAAAGCGATGCAGTGCCGGAAGCTAAAATTTTGTCTGGGCAGGAAGGGGGTGTAGGTGCACAGTAGGCAAGTGGTTAAATGACGTTTTTCAAAAACAACGTTTTTTTCATGCCAAAAATGATCATGTGTACGCGGCATCACCACACTTTGCTATGCTGAAAAATGATCGTGTGTACGCGGCACAACAGTGTTGTGGCAAATTTCTGCAGAGTACATAGGACAGGCCCCTACTTTCAAACATCTGACTTTCTTTAAAAAAAATGTTATTGTTTTCAAACATGCAAAGTGACATACAGATGAGGGCCCATTCTCTGGCCGTAAAATCGTTACATCGTTTAACCATAGGATCTAAGCAGAAAAAAAAAAGGAAATACCCACTTGGTACAAAATCACATCATTTAAACCAAGAAAAAAAGTAAATAAGTTTTCCAGAGCACATCATGTCACTTCTCTCTTGACCTGCAATCCATCCTCTATACCTCTGGTAACCTTTTAGATCTGTGGGTACCCTTCCTTCCCTACATCAAGCCAATATACCCCCCCTCCTCCAGGGGATCCAAGTGCCCCCCGCAGGGAGGGCAGTTGGGCCGCCCCTTGTAATGTCACTCTCTGCGTTATCATTCCCACCCCTCCTGTCAGGAGGGATGATAGATCAGACCCGTGTGACTGCACAGAGAGACCAGACAATATGATTAGTGAAGTAAAAGGTGTTTAATTATAAGTAAATAAGGACAACCAGTGAAAACAGCAACAATATATAATCAAAAAGGGAATACCGTACACATAGGTCAAGCCAGGCCGAGGTCATACACAAGGGGTATCAGCAGATGGGACAGGACGGAGCAGGGGTCGGATGGATGGACTAGCTGCAGGATACGGACTAAGGGGAGACAGGGATCAGGAAGCAGGGCAGACAAGTCCAGGCGGGATCAGGGATCAGGATCATAGAACAGGATCGAGGTACCAAATCAGGATCAGAAGACGGGTCAGGTTACAGGCTTAGGTCCAGAAGGTATGAAGATACCAGGGCGATCTCTGCTTGAGCTTGCCGGGTATAAATAGGGGGTGTGTTAATTACGTTCAGGTCACACCTGAATGCAGGAAAGGCTGTGAGCTCCAGAAGACCAAGATGGTGGAGGCCGGTACTGCAGCCAGAATAACAGGCATATTTACCAGTAGGGGGGACCATTCCTGACACCTCCCCCCTTCCAAACCAAACAGACAAAAAACCCAAAACCTGAAACCCCCCCCCAAAAAAAAAGGGGGAAACACCCCTTCCTCAATCCATCCTCCCCTCCTCCTCACCGTCCGTTTAGCCGTCTCCCTCCCTTATTGCACATCTATCAAGGCCTTCCCTTCTTCTGAGTATTTAAACACATTCCATTCGGCCCACGTGTCAAGATATACTTTACGTTTCTGTCTGGAGGTCCACACCAGGTCCTCCATTCTATTCATATCTTCTACTCTGTTAAGCCACATCTTTACCGTTGGCGATTGTGTCTGTTTCCACATTCCTGGAATACAGGCACGGGCAGCGTTTAGAAGATGGCAAACCATGGATTTCCTATAGCACTTTACCGATAGCTCCGAGTCCTGTAATTAATAATAGGGCCATTCAACTGGTAATTTTTCTTTGCTAAATTTCTGCACTATTCCCTGCACCTTTGTCCAGAAATGTAATATCTTCGGGCAAGACCACAGGATGTGTAATAACGTTCCTTCTTTCTTACCGCACCTCCAACATCTATCCGAGATGTCTGGGAAGCACTTCTTTAATACTACCGGAGTACAATACCACTGAGCTAGTATCTTATAATTCATCTCCTGTGTCTTCGCACAGACTGACGATTCAAATATATTCCGGAGTATTTTGTTCTTTTGTTCTTCTAAAAAGGGTCTTCCCAGCTCCACCTCCCACTTATTGAAAAAGGGGATTTGAAATTCCCCCATTGGTGCGTTTAATAATTCACTGATTCTTGAGAGGGCATGCCGAAGCACTCCACTCCCACTACAGTATCCCTCAAATCCACTGAAAGGCCCCTTCAGCAACCCTGCTGCGAACTGTGGGTTCCCCAGGATTGGGTAAAGTGGCGAGTCCAAAGTGGACAGTGTCCCCTTCACAAATAGCCCAAAGGCCACTTTCAGGCCTTGTACACACGAGGGAATAAATCCGCTGAAACTGGTCCGACGGACCATTTCATCCGAAAGATCCGGTCGTTTGTATGGTCAAACGGACCGTTTCGGCCGGATTTTTCCAGCGGAAAAATTTCAAAGCATGCTTTGAAATATTTCCGCCGGACCCATGTCCGTCGGATATGTCCGCTCGTTAGTACACAAAAGCCTCGGACCAAAAACCCGCGCATGCTCAGTCAAAACGATGGGACGGGAGCACTCGTTCAGGTAAAACTCGCGTTTGTTTGGGACCTGGCACATTCGTCACCTAAACTCTCTATATAGTGTTCCGTTTAGATCGTTTTTTTGTGCTTTCTTCTCTTGCTAGAATGAACCCGTTGTTTTGCTGTAGCAATTTTCTCCAGATGTCACATACTGCTAGCTTGCATTTTCATTATTTTTTTTTCTATTTGACACAGTTTGCTTGCCAGATGTCCCCACATTTGTTTCTGTTCTCCACATTTTTAAAATGTCTATTTGGACTTAATGTTGACCGTTTTTTTTTTTTTTTAAGATTTGGATTTAACGTGTTTGGAATATTTCAAATTTTTTTTTTTTCTTGTTTCACCCTTTTTTTTTTTTTTTAAATGTCTCTTTTTTCACCAACTTATGTAATTTAGTAGTTTCATCCTTTTTTTTTTTTTTTTTTATCAAAAATTTACGCTTCTTTTGGGTTTACCAAGTTCAAACATAAAAGCCCCCCCCCCCTAAAAGGAGTTTGGGTCCTTTGCAAATGCCACATTTTCTTTGCCAAATGTCTGATGCTTACTCACCACAGTATAAAACACAATAGACAAGGTTTGAAAGTAAATACAAAAGCCATTTATTTCCGGCCAAAAAATAAATTAGAAATCACCAGAACGGCAGCACTTGATGAGATTGCAACATACATGCATACTTGGGAATTACAACATGATGAAGGACAAATTAAGTAACCTCAGGAGTCAATATCAAAAATCAGGATCAGCAGCACATGAACAAAGGAACCCAAGCTGTGCTACTACAACGAGCTCAGTTTTTTTGACAATAAACTGGATGGCAGGGATTCATCTTCTCGACTTCCTAGCAGACTTCCTTCCAGCGAAACTTCCACGGGTCCGTCCACGGAACCTTGCAGGTGGGGCTGATGTGGCAGGAGGAGGATGATGATGATGGGGAGCAGGCCAAGCCGGGTCCCACAGCACAGTGTCCCTGGTCAGCTCGTCCCTTTTCATCCTGGCCAGGACCTGATTTATAATGTCCTTGGCCAGGCTTTTTTGCTCCTCCCCCCCTTGGTTCAGCTCATTGGCCACAAATGCGCTATAGCATTCCGTGGGGTTGAGGGGGCTCTCATGATTTCGGCAGCCTCCCGGATGACCTGAAGGCTTTCATCATGCACCTCTCTTCTGCACCTCCTTGCAGCTGGTGGCCTCATTTGGAGGGGAGGAACTTGGCTGATTGTGCTCAGCCTGGGCCTGGGGACCTGCTGCACCTCACTTGACCCGGCCTCCTCCTGGCTGCCACTCACCCCTTCCGCCTGGCTGACATGGGCCTCAGGAGCTGCCACCTCCTGGCTGGTCTCTTCTTCCTGTGTATAAAAAAGGCAACATGTTGTAATTTTTGGCACAATCAAGCACACACATTTTATTTCTCTAGACTTTTTTAGTTAGTATTAATTGAAATTAAACAGACTGTCCTTCTGACCCCTGCATTTGGCATCCCTGTTTGTTTTTTGTTTACAAGATCAACTCACGAATTCAAAATAAATAGCAGCACAAAACTAGTTTTGAAAATACTAGACCTCACTGAAGATGGCCAGATCTGGCTCCATGTCAGCCAGCCCTGCTTCTGATTCTGCAGGGCTCCTGGGATCCGGGGAAGTTCCGCTGGGAGGAAGTGTTGAAACCGAAGCCCTGCCATCCAGTTCATCATTCAAAAAACTGAGCTCTTTGTAGTAGCAGAGCTTGGGTTCCTTCTTCTTAGCTGCTGCTGATCCTGATTTTGGATATTTCCGCTTTTTATATACATTCCTGTAGCTTCTCCTGAGGTTACTGAATTTGTCCTTCACCATGTCGCCTGTGCAACTTGGCACCCAAGTGTGCAGGTATGTCGCAATCTCATCAAGTGCTGCCTCTCTCTTTCCATTGTCCAAATAATGGGTGTGCCTGGTGTCCCAAAGAAGGGGCATATCCCGATACCGTGTTATTAACTCCATTGTTGCCTCCTTCCCTTTGAGCAAATCCATTCTTTTGGGCTGCTTCTAGAAATGTCGCTTCTCAATAGTAATGTCTAGAATAGAAATTGCCAATCAAACACAAAGCACAACTTTCCAAAGGCTCAGCTTTGTCATTCTTAAAATATGTGCACATTCATTCATTTTAGAGCATCTACTTTATACAAACACAGTGTCTTATGCTGCTACATAGCTGGCCTGCTCTGCCGCATTGTTGTACCCCCCAAAAAGTTGGCATTCAGAGTCCATGTTGCAAGTTGTAGCATGTAGTTAAGAACACATCCACCATGAATATGAATGCTAGCATTCACCTCAAGGCACTAGTTCATGTGTAGCTATCATGCCCCTCAGCATTGATGGCAGAAAACACTACCTACTTATCTCTGTCCAACCAATACACAACACTACTGGCATGATCTGACTGCATACTCTAAAATACAAATAAAGAGGAAAGAGCATTCTCTACATATATCTTGATGAAGTGATGTGTCCAAGCACTTTACTCTCTAAATGTTATGGTGGGCCCCAAAATACATAAATAACAGTGGCCTAAAAAGGGTGCAAACAACATAGAAAAGCTCCATCCCCCATGCCTGTTCAAATTATAGGCCTCTGATCCGATGTTTGCATTTACCTTCGTCTCTCTCTCTCCTCGTTTCCGCTCGAGTAATCTCTGCGTAACCTACGTAATCACGTCGTTTCCATTATATTCCCCACGCAATCAAGAAACGCCGCCCTCGTCTCCGCCCATGACGTACCAATTTCTGCTTTCCACGCCCATCTGCAACGTTGATTGGAAAATATGGCGATGTCACACGAGCGCACATTAGCCTCTGATCGGGATCAGGAAGGGACAGAGGCCGGAACGTCCCGATCCAGGCCAAAACGTTACAAGGCCACAAACATGTCTCTACAAGAGATGGTGGAGTTGGTGTCCATCCTGCGACGGAAGGACTATGATGGTGAGCATGGCCCATACAGCACCCCTAACCGGAGGAAGTCAAAAATTATGGATAAGGCAGCAAGGAAACTTTATGAGATGTTTGGGGTCACCAGGTCCAAAGAGCAGCTCCGGAAACGCTGGTCCGACTTAAAACTGCGCGAGCCAGAGCAGTATCGCAAAATAAAAAAAATCATTGAAAAAAGTAAGTACTTTAAAATGTCTTTGGAGTGCCTATTTTTGGCGAAAATGTTTTGCCATGTATATTTCGCCATCTGCCTCGTTGGCCTGCTTGTATTTTTTAAACCCTGCCTTGTAAATTTAGTAATGTTTGTCTAATATAAATCCGACGACTTGCCACGATCGTAGTCAACATCGTTCCAATCACATCGTTTATCCTCAATCCGCGGGTCCAGGAACATCACACCACTTCTAAGCAATGTTTGCAAATTAGTCCCTCCAAAAAGATCTGTTTGCTGATGTTTTTTTTTTTTTGTTGTTGTTTTTAGGGGAAAGAAGAGGACAGCGCTATGAGGAGTCAGGGAGGCCCACACTGTCTCCCAAACGGCCCGAAAAAATTGTTGAGCAGGAGGATGATGAAGAAGGAGAGGAGGAAGAAGGAGAGGAGGAAGGGAGAGAGGAGGAAGGCGGATTGGTGGAGGAAGGCGGATTGGTGGAATTTGGTGGATTAATGGAGGAAGGCGGTTTGGTGGAATTTGGCGGATTAGTGGAGGAAGGCGGATTGGTGGAGGAAGGCGGTTTGGTGGAATTTGGCGGATTAGTGGAGGAAGGCGGATTGGAGGAGGAAGGCGAATTAGTGGAGGAAGGAGAAGTTGAAGAAGAAGGAGAAGTTGTAGAAGATGTTGAACTTGTCAGTACAACAGGTCAGTGACACCCCAGCTTTGCAGGGAAAAAGAGATGTAGATAGGCCTGCACCTTACTTACTTACAATGTTGTGTTTTTCCTTTGGCATTTTTAGGGGATGAAGATGGGATTAGCACATCTGTCGCTCCTATTTTTTCTCGTGCAAGTGCACAAATCCTAATACAGCAGATAATGGAGTGCAGCACCGATCTGGCCAATATGAGGGAAAGGATGGTGGTGATGGACCAAAACTTCAAAAACATGCTCGATATTTTGGGACGTATATAGAAGACTATGTTATGCCAAATAAAAGGTTGAACTTTGTAAGTTCGATTGTTATATATGTTTGTCAAAACCACAAAATATTTTTTGAATAAATAAATACTTTCTAAACCAAGTTTTCTAATTAAAACACAAAGATTTTCGTAAATAAAAAAGAAATAAAAAAACCTTTTAAAAACACACACACACAGCCGGCTTCTTATTTCTAACCTCAATACCCAGTTTGTAGAAGAGTGACTAGAATGTGCAATTGTGTGTATTTACTAAAACCTGCTAACTAAATTGGGCACAAGAAATGCACTAGTTTCAGAACCTGGAAGACAGATAAAAAGAGAAAAAGCAATAATGACAAACAACTGTATAAAGTCCAATGGTCAAATTATTTATTATTTCTTGGTAATATTTCTTTATTTTGGGGGCCGAATTATAAAGAAATATTAATCTGGCATAGCTATGGCCCCCCGACCCATAAAGTACTCAACATATTTGTCGCGTACCTCACGAGCAGATTGGGTGACCGAGCCAGCGCGACCAGTGTCCAGCCCAGGAAGGGTACCTGAGGGTAGTCCTGCCTCAGCACCGATGTTGGGTAGGTACGTCTGGGAATGCCTGCGTAAAAAATTATGCAATATGCAGCAGGCCAAAATAACAGAGTTAAATTTATATTCCGCCAGATGTATCGCTGTCTGGAACAGGCGGAACCGGCTGGCGAGTATCCCAAAGGCATTCTCGACTACCCTCCGGGCCCTGGCCAGCCGGAAATTGAAGACTCTCCTCTCCGGGGTGAGGGTCCTCTGGGGAAAAGGCCGCATGAGGTGAGGTCCAAGTCCAAAAGCCTCGTCCGCTAAAAAAACAAACGGAAGTCCTTCCACATTGTCTTCATCCGGTGGCAGTTCAAGACCACCAGTTTGTAGACGCCTGGAAAATCACAACGCTGGGCAAAGTGGGCAGCCACAGTCTGCCATTCCTGCGGCGTGGAGGGAAACTGTGGGGACAAAAGCAAAATAACAATTAGCACTTTGGCACAGAAACAACATTGCAAACACTAGTAAAAAAACAACATTCTGCAACATCACGGTATTAACATTTCAAAAAATTAGTGTATAGAGAGTATTTAGGGCAACAAATCTAGAGACAATTATTATCAGACTCCACATCCCGCTGATAGGGCAATACACTTTTTTAGGGGGAGGGAGTTGAACTACAATGGAGCAGGACACCAAAAATAAAAAAGAAGGTGTTTTTGTCCCTAGGAGATGATGCTGGACAGGTTAGTAGTGTTGAAGGTAAAAATATGCAGGTAGGCCAAACCACATGAACCCGGAAAGCTTAACAACATGCATGGGGAGAAAAGGGAACATTAAGCACACAGCATATTACAATCATGGTGACTAGGAAAACCAACACAAAAAGGTGAGAAAAATATGCAAACATTATTAAAGACACAGATTGTGATGTTAAAGGAGGAAACTTACCTTAATAAACTCCTCCTGCATGACTTGTATGATGGCAGAACACGTCTCCGGTATGATGATCCCAAGCGCCTGGGGAGAGATGCCTGTTGAGAACTTGAGGTCCTGCAGGCTCCTCCCAGTCGCCAGGTACCGCAACGTGGCAATAAGCCTCTGCTCAGCCGGAATGGCTTGGCGCATCACAGTGTCCTGCCTCGTGATATAGGGGGACAGGAGATCCAGCAGACGGTGGAAAACGGGGTCCGTCATACGGAGAAAGTTCCTGAAGTCATCAGGATTATTCTCCCGGATCTCCCTAAGCAGAGACATATGAGAGAATCGATTACGCTGCCGCAACCAATTCTTGGCCCAGGAACTCCTCCTCCTACTGTTCCTGTCCAAATCACTGGAATGCACACAGACTCCAGAACAAAACCCATAAACAGCACGAACTCGTGAAAAGTTGCGCTGCTGCTCCATCATGGCTTCAAACCGGCTGGCTGGTCAGTCAAGAACACACTCAAACAGAAAGCACCCCCAAATCCAGCAAGACCTGCAAAGATTGCACGTCAAACAGATACGACCGTACAGGACGGCACTGCAAAGCAGAAACGCCGCGTACGGCGACACTGAATGACAAATACGAGCCCACAAGCACACACTGAACCTGAAAATTCGACCTGTTAAGCGCGGAGACTGAAAAGCACGATTCAGCTCTAACCAAACCTTCGCTAACACGGAACTAGCAGAAGCGGAACAGAGGGCGGCGCCGATGGCTTCCTCATTCCCCTTTATAGTGACGTCGTACGTGGTTTACGTGCCCGCGTTCTGGTCCGCTGGGATTTCGGTCCGATGGTGTGTACGCTCATCAGACCAACGGACAAATTTGACTTATCCGCTGGGAAATATCCGTCGGATGTTTCCGACCGGATACATTCCCTCGTGTGTACAAGGCCTCAGTGTTGGGCCTATCAATGGGTGTTTCTTGATAGTTATCGGCAGGTCTCTGTAACACCTCGCTGCCAGATGGAGTACACTGCTGCACTGGGCTTGCTCCAAGCCCGGCCATAGTTTCTCACCACCATGTCTCCTCCAATCTATCAGGCGGATCAAGATAGCCATCTGATAATATCTATAGGTGTCTGGAGCCGACACGCCTCCATCTCGTTTTGATAGGGATAGTGTGCGACTCTTAATTCTTGGACTTTTGTTAGCCCATATGAACTTATTGAAAAGAGTTTGTGTCTGGTTAAAGAAGGATTTTGGCATAGCAATAGGGAGTGTCTGAAAGAGATACAGAAATTTCGGATATATATTTATTTTAATGATGTTGATTCGTCCAAACCACGAGTGGAACCTCTTCTTCCTTCCATCCAGGAGGGCCCGCGTTTTCGTCAATAATGGTATAAAATTAAGTTTGAAAACCTGTGTCAGGTGCCCGGGATGGAGGTGCCCAGGTATGTAAGTGACACATCAGTCCATTTAAATCCGTGCCTTGCTTTCAGGGACAGCAGATCCTCCGCCGGGATCGCCACTCCCATTGTTTCTGACTTATCATAGTTTATCTTAAAATTTGATAGGCCTCCATATAACTGCAGTTCCTATAGCAAATTAGGGAGGGATTCCATCGGATTCGACAAAGAATACATCATGTCGTCTGCATAAGCCGAAATCTTATATTCTGCCCCTCCAAATGACACTCCTTTGATATCTGGATTCAATCGAATCCTGCTTAGTAAGGGTTCCACGGATTATGCAAATAAAAGAGGGGATAGGGGGCATCCCTGTCTTGTCCCGTTTGACAACTCAAAAGGTGGCGACAATATTCCATTCACTCTAAACCTGTGCCGTTGGGTGGGTATAATTACTTACGATCCATTGTAGCATCTTGTTGCCGAACCCCATGTGTCTCATACCCATAAACATAAATTGCCAATTTATCCGGTCAAAAGCTTTCTCGGCATCTGTGCCGAGGAAAACACATGGGGTTCGGGAAACATCAGCCAAATGGATCAAGTTCAGGGTCTTTTTTTTTTTTTCTTTTTTTTCACATCAGACTTTACCATATCCAGAGAGTCACTCGTGTTTTCACAAGTAGAGAGGGGCCGTTATCTCCACTTCGGTAATGCATCATTTGTGAATTTCTATTTTGTTTATTTACTTTCAATTTTTATTTTATTTGTTTCTCTCTTTTTTTTTTTTTTATATTAGATATCGATACAATTTTTATGAATATTCCTCTACTTATTATTCTTTACTAAAATATGCCCTTATGGTTCTCCACTTCCTCCCGTTTATTCTCTCTTTTTCCACTCTCCGGCTGATCTTCTCTATATCTACCCTCCCCTCTACCCAACCCCTTCCCTCTTCCCCCCTGCCCTTTGTGTGGTTTGTTTCTACTTTCATATTTATTCAGACATTTTCTTTGTGTATTCTTGCGTCCCCTTATATATCTCCCATTTTTTCCATTTCCTATTGTGTTTTTCAAGTTGGCTGTTATCGGTGCTGCTTAAATATTCCATTTTATTATAATTTTCGATTCGCGAGAACCACTCTTTTATGTCTGGTTTATTTATGTTTAGCCAATATTTTGGAATGTATCCTTTAGCAGCATTTATTAATTGCGGGAGTAGGGTTTCTTTCCTTTTATTCTTCTGACCTTTTATATCGTGGAACAGGCATGTGTAGATATTATTCTCTAGCTCTTCTTGAGTTATTTCCTTTGTGATTTCTTGGATTTCCCTCCAATATTCTATTATTTTGGGACAGCTCCACCAGATGTGCACGGTTGATCCTGTGTGGCCGCAAGCTCTCCAGCATAACGGGGAGTTGTCCTTGTTGAGCTTATTCATAATTTCCGGTGTCTTATGCCATCTAGTGATGCACTTATAATTCATCTCGATAGTGTTCATATCTGTTGCGGTGTTGTGCACTGATGCTATAATTCTTCCGAGTTGTTGGTCTTCAAATTCTTTATTTATTTCCCGTTCCCATTTTTTTATAAAATCCGGTTTGTCTTGTGTCTCTATATCTGTCAATATTTGGTATATTTTTGATGTTATATGTTTTATTGGTATTTGCTTGGCACACAGTTTTTCAAGTTGAGTAAGATTCTCTCCCTCTCTTATTGGTGTGGGAATTGATTTTACCAAGTGCTGAAGTTGTAGATCAGGGATCCTCAAACTACGGCCCTCCAGATGTTGTAGAACTACACATCCCATGAGGCATTGTAACACACTCACATTCACAGACATCACTAGGCATTATGGGAATTGTAGTTCCTGAACAACTGGAGGGCCGTAGTTTGAAGACCCATGCTGTAGATATTCCCATTGGTTAATGTTCCATCCAAGATCTTCTTTTATCTTCTGGAATGATTTAATCTTTCCCCTTTCTATAATATCTTTTATTTGTGCTGTTCCTATTTTATTTCCTAATCGTGTCTTTTTTCCCGGCAAAAAATAATTTGTGCTCGTGAGTGGTATTAAAGGTGAATTGTAAATCCAATTATTCTGTTTATACAATGTGTCCCATACTCGAAAGGCATTCGTGGTTATTTCATGGATATTTCTCCCCAGATCTCTATTTGCGGGGTATCCATATATTTGTATGTAGTGCTGTGTTACTTATACTATTTTCTACTCGTACCCATTTCTTTTCTTTTTCTTTGTGTTTATTTCCCCATTCTACTATTCGTGCTATAATTTTTAGATTTATAGTATCTCTCTATATCTGGTGCTGCTAATCCACCACATTTTTTACTTCTAGTGAGTGTTTTAAAATTTAACCCTCAGGGTTTTATTGTTCCAGATATACTTTGTCAACATTGATTTCATTATCTTAAAAAAACTTTGGGGGATTTTTATGGGCAGCGTCTGGAATTTGTATGTTATTTTTGGTAAGTTCATCATCTTAAAGGCGTTGATTCTTCCGATCCATGTGAGGGCTTTTGTACCATTTTTTTTTAATCTGTTTTCACCTCATTTAATAAGGGAATGAAGTTGGCAGGAAACAGACCCTCTATTGTGGATGTCAGCTTAATCCCCAGATAGCTCAACTCCTGTACCCATGTATATGTGTGTTGTTTTTGCAGGACTGACTCTTCCTTTTTTCCCATACCAATATTCAGAATTTCTGTTTTTCTGGGATTTATTTTAAAGTTCGTTAATTCTCCGTAATTTTTTATTTCTTTAGCAATCTCTGATAAAGTTGTAGTTGGGTTTGTTATTAACATTAAAATGTCATCGGCATATGCTGCTACTTTGTGTTCTTCTTCACCTATTTTTGCTCCTTCTATTCTGGAGTTGTTTCGTAGCGTTGCTAGAAAAGGTTCTAATGCTAATATATATAGCAATGGGGAAAGGGGACAGCCCTGTCTAGTGCCATTAAACATTTGAAAGGGGGCAGAGACTTTACCATTAACCTTCACCATTGCTGTTGGTCTGTTGTATACATTTTGTACCCAGTGTCTGAATTTTGGCCCTATCCCCAAATGTTTAAGGGTTTCTGTCATAAAACCCCAGTCCACCCTATCAAACGCTTTCTCGGCGTCGATTGAGAGGAGTAAGACTGGGGGTTTTACTGCCTCATTTTTTTGCATCAATAATATAGTTTTTAGGATATTGTCTCGGCCTTCTCGTCCTGGTACAAATCCGGTTTGGTCTGCATTGATCCAGTCTGGTATTAAGTCTTTGAGTCTTGCGGCAAGAATTTTTGTGTACAGTTTGGTGTCCGTATTTAGTAACGCGATTGGTCTATAGTTGGCACATATTGTCTTGTCTTTATCGGGTTTTGGTATTAAAGTAACATGTGCCAGCAAAGATTCGGGTCGCATTTCTGTCTCTTCTTCTATTTGGTTATAATAATTGCATAGTCTCGGGACCAACAATTTTTGAAATTTTTTGTAGTACTTGATAGTAAATCCATTGGGTCCCGGGCTTTTCCCGTTTGGCGTTTCTTTAAGTGCTCTTATAATTTCGTCTTGTGTGATCTCCATTTCTAGAGCTGTCATCCGTTCTTTTTGTAATTTTGGCAAGTTTGCGCTGTTTAGATAATCTTGTATTTTCTCTCGTCTCTTTTTTTCCTCTTTATAAAGATTATCCTTGCCTATTGCATAGAGTGTACTGTAGTAGGTGTGAAATGCATCGGCTATATCGACTGTTTTGTTCACTATTTCGCCTCTTATGTTCTTGATCTTTTCTATAAAGTTTAACGCCTTTTTATGTTTTAACATTTTTGCAAGATATTTTCCTGGTTTATTCCCTCCTGTATAACGCTCCTTTTTCATCCTGAAGAACTCTTTCCTTGTCTCTTGTTCTAATTGATCTTTCAGGGCCTCTCTTTTAGTCATTAGAGCACACTGGGTTTCAGGTTTCAGATCTTTTTTATGTCTTTGTTCTAATTCGTATATTTCTTTCAGGATCTTTTTGATATTATTTTCCATTTCTTTCTTTTTTCTGGTGCCTATGGCTATTAATTGTCCCCTTATCACGGCCTTGTGTGCTTCCCATATAGTTGCCTTACTTAAGTCTGGTGTATCGTTAGTCCGGAAGTACTTTTCTATTTCTGTTTCAATTATCTTCTCTGTTTCTGGCTCTTCTAAAATGTCTTTGTTTATTCTCCAGACTCCCTTTCCTCTTGTCTCCCTGTGGGCCATAAGTTTCATTGTCACTGGTGCGTGGTCTGATAATGTGGCTGTTTCTATGTTTGAGTCCACCGCTTCCTCTAACAGACTATGTTCAATCAGGATGTAATCTAGTCTGGAGTACATCTTATGTACCGCTGAGTGATAGGAGTAATCTTTTTTACTGGGATGTTGAATCCTCCAAATGTCCACCAGTTGAAATTCAAAAAGTTTTCTTTTTAACCTTCTTGTTTCTTTTGTTTCATTGTTCGTCCTCCTGGATGAGGAATCTAATTTATTATCCATATAGAAATTTAGATCTCCTGCCAATATTAGCTTGCCTTTTTTTACTTCATCTAGTTCTCTTAAGGTTTTTACAAAATAATTTTTAGGGCGTTTGTTCGGACCGTATATATTAACCAATGTATATCTTATGTCCGCGATGGTTCCTATTAGTATCAAAAATCTGCCATTTGGGTCAGTTTTTCTCTCCTCTATCTTAAAATCCACATTTTTCCCGAATCCAACTGCCACCCCTTTTGCCCCTTTTGTAGGGGTATCACTGTAAAACCAAGAAGGGAATTGCTTTGAGTATAGCCTAATATTACTCTCTAGTGCCAGGTGTGTTTCTTGTAAGAATATTATTTCAGCACCTTTCCTCTCTAGTTCTCGCATTACCATATGTCGCTTTTGAGGGGAATTTAATCCTCTGACATTATATGTTATAAGATTAATTGAACCCATTTCTTGTTAATTGCTTCCTCTTTCGCCAAATAGTTAGAACTATTTTTCCTATGCCCATCCATGTCAGGGCGAGGCGAGCCTGTGCCCTTTTTTGGTGGCAAGGGTGCGCTCCGCCCCCCCAGAGGGTCTGCCACAAAACCACCAAGTGTTTACTATTTTGTTCTCTCTTTTGAAACAAACCACTCCCCCTCTTCTCCCCTATTCCCACCCCCCTCCCTCCCACCTCCCCTCCTCCCCCCATACCCCCCACCCCCCACCCCTCCATCTCCCTGCCCATTCCAAGCATGTTCTAGACCCATAGTCTAGCAGGTGTCTACACCCTCTCCTTGACCTGCCTATTTATGGACACCGAGGTGGCATACTATCTGGCGCTGTCTACCCCGATTGGGTCAACCCAAGAGCTCCCCGTGAGATCCCATTCCCCCGCCCCTTTCTGCGTATTCCTTGTTGTTTTCCCTTCCCATCCTAGGTCCCCGTATCCCCATGTTCCCCCCCTCACCCCTTCTTAAGGTTATTTCCTTCTCGGCACCAAATGCCAAGCCTCGTCATCTTGTATCTCTGGTTCTTGTCTCCCCTTTAGGGCTTCGGGTACGGGTATGTTTAATTTTCCACAGAACTCCTGTGTTTCTTCAATGAATCTGAGTTTTAATGCTTGGCCGTTCTTTTTCCCTACTAAACATGCAGGGAACCCCCAGTTATACTGGATCTCGTGTTCTTGTAGTGTTTTTATTAGGGTTTTAGTGCCCATCTTCTCCTTAATGTATCCTTGGATAGATCAGGATATATTTCTATTGGTTTTCCTTCAAATTTCAGAGGAGGTTTCCCCTTCAAGCTTCTCCAGATTTGTTTTTTTTCCTCCAGACTTTCTAGTCTCAGAATTATGTCCCTGGGGCTCTCTGCAGATATTCTCGGGGGTCTTCTTATCCTAAAGACTTCTTCTATTTTTAAAACTGTTACTTCCTGATTGGCCAATAGTGGAATAAATATTTTCTCCATGATTTCTTCCAGGTTCTCTTTCTGGGGGTGTTCCGGGAGCCCTCTAATTCTCAAATTTCTTCTCTTGTTTTTATTTTCTTGATCCTCTCTTCTATAGGCTTGTTCCCTCTGTTCTGTTCTAAGCGATTTTATTTCTCCTTTTAGGTCTTTAATTATACTTGTATGTGTGTCTACTCTAGTTTCTATTTTTTCCACTCTGGTAAGTAAATGTCCCACATCATTATGAATTATAGCGATTTCTTTTTTTAGTGAGGATTCTAGGCTTTTCAATGATTTTTCTAAAGCTGCAAACATAGCTTCCATATCACATTTTGTTGGAAGCATATCTGTGAGTAGCTGTGCCCCTGCTCCTGCTCTGTCTGTCTCCTTGTCCAGTTCAACCTCTATTTCTTCTTGGAGTTCTATATGTGGGTTTCCTGGTGTTGGTGCTGATAGCATTTTACTTTGCGATTTCTTATCCTTTTTTCCTTTAATTCTGTTTGCCATCCCCTAGTAGTGCGCTTTTCTGAATCCTGGCTATTTCCATTTGCCCCTAGTGTTACATATTTTATCATGGGTCCAGGGCTTAAGCTTGTACGAGGTGATTTGGTACTGCTCCGCCTCTACCCGATCTCCCCCTCATACTTCCTATCATCTCATACAATGTTACAGCTAAAGGGTGACTCTTCACGTCCAATGACTTGTTGTCAACCACTCTTAGTTCTCCTTAAGTGATGTAATTCTTGGTCAGTTCTCTCCCTCGTTGTGCTTACAAGGGTGTCACAGCATGGTACACCCTACCTAGCCCAGGTTCATTCCCGATTTCACAGATTAAAGTCTCACACAGATAAAGTTCCTGGTAGGTGTACTGAGGGAGGTACTCACACTCTCTCCCCTTTCCAACCTCCCCTTACCTGCTTCTCTTTAATCGTGTGGTGTATGTAGAGTAGAATATCTTATAGTTCAGTAGGTCTTCTTCCTGGCTCCACAGCAGTCCGTGATAAGCGGCAGTGTGAGATAAAATGAGATATAGTGATGAGTATGTAATAACTACCACAAAAAAAAATTGTAAGGGAGATCCTCTGACTGGAAAAAATCAGGGGGCAGTCGCACCACAAGGGGGCCAAGGTGGCCTAGGGGGTAATATCAGACCAGGGGGTGATAACCAAAGGGGTCCTCCCCACTTTATCCTGCTTTCCCCCTCAGCCTCGGCACAGCTCTCCTATACTCGGCCAGTCCTTCCACTAAATTGAGTCGCTGAGATCACTAAAATCACTAAAGTCGCTAAGGTCCTAGACCAGGATCCAGGGTGTATATCTGGTATTTTACCAGATATGTTTCCAGAGAGCACAAGACTTGCCCAGGTTGGATTCAATTCAGTTCCATTCAGTTATCCTCCCACACACTGACATGGTTCTACATGTAGTTAAAGGATTCCTAAAAAGGTTCAGCCAATATCTAACAAGGATATACCTGTATATGTATATATACCTATGTATATCTATGCCTCTGTGCTACGGCAGAGGGAGAGACACCAACGCAAGAGAGGAAAAAAAAACAAAAAAACAAAAAATACTGTGCTGGTTACACATATTTAGAGTTACTTCATGTCAGGCTATAATCTATGTCTATGTGTCTGCATGTTTTTTATGTCCTGCTCAGTGCTGGGGTGCCATATTACACAGGGGGCTCCACCTTGTGGGTCCCAATGATCTATGTCGGCTCCACCTGTCTGCCGATCCGTTCTGCTTCTCGGGGGGGGTGCCTCTATGGGAAGTCGCTCTCTTATGGGTGTGCTGTTTGCAAATTTCGGGGGCTTCTCAGGGTTCCTGGGGCTTCTCCCGCTACTGCCCGTTGCTGATCCTACCTCTCTCCAGGCGTCGAGCACACCACGCACTACAGTCACCTCCGAGACTCCTCTCCTCCTCTGCTCCCCTCTCTGTCGTGGCTGTCCGCTGTACAGCACTCCCTGCTTCCCCCAGCGTCTCCCTGTGAGCGTCAGCTGCGTGTCGGATGTACTCACGCTTACACGGATCTTCCTTCTTCCTCCTGGGTCCAGGTACGACACCGCACTGAGCCCTGAGCGGCAAGCGTATACACGGCATACACAGCGCCACACGTCAAGGTACGGGGAGACAGAGTGGAACCAGCGGGCGGGCGGACGGGGCTCACGGGGTAGGATGGGATTTCAGCAGTCGGTGTTCAGGCATACAGGGGCTGGAGGTCCGGAGCTCACGGCATGCTCCTGGCTGGCGCCATACTAGACTCCTCCCTTTGGTGAGTGACAGGTTGCTTTAAACCAACTTTATCCCTTTAATAATGTGTAAGGATACAGGCTGCAGCAAGTTCAGGGTCTTAACCGTATTATCCCTGGCTTCATGCATCTGCACAAATCCCACCTGATATTTATGAATGAGCCCAGGTATATATTGCTGTATACGTACTGCTAAGATCTTAGCGAAAAGCTTCAGATCTTCGTTGAGTAATGAGATAGGTCTATAACTCCCGCATTGAGAGGGGTCCTTACCTTCCTTGGGTATGACCGTTATTACCGCTTTTAGTGTGTCAGTGTGAAAAGAACATGTATCACCAAGGCCATTAAACATTCTGACCATAAAGGGGCCTAGTACTGGGAGGAGAAGTCTATAGTAGAGGATGGTAATATCTGACTTTCAAACGACTCCTGCTTACAAACGGAGGGAGACGACAGGAAGTGAGAGAAAATCTACCCCTAGGAAGTGAAATTCTCTCCTGTGAGAGTTAATATGGGAAAAAGGTGTCTCCTCTCCACTGATGCTTTATCACCAATCCTTGTTTCCCTAAAACCCCCAAATTTACAAAATAAAATTGTCATTGGGACAGAATGTGAGGTGAAATCTTCTGAACGGGTGCACAGACGGCAAAACAAATGTTACAGGGGTGATAACCCTTCTCTATGTTTTCCAAAAAGCTTAAAATTAGATTTTTTTGTCTGGAGCTACACTTTAAAAATGTACCGGACTTCTGGATCCGGCGCCGCATGGAGTAGCTTCTCTCCTCCTCGGCTCCCGCAGCACGACCACAAATCGGCCTAAAAAAAGTCCTGAGACTCCCCACGAACCTCCCTCCACCTCTGGGCGCATACCCCCGCACCATGGACCGGTTCGTTGAAAAATCGGACGCCCGCAACCAAGCGGCCCAACCGGTGCAGCCGGCGCATCTGCAAATCCAAGCCCCGTTCTCGGCCTACTCTGCTCCACACGCACCAGCGCTGCCGGCGGCGATGGAGGTAAGCGGCAACACTTCTCCCCTCCTTCTCCACACGCATATATGCCACAACAAACGGGGGATAATACTACGAAGCGCATTGCCCAGGCCGTGGCAGCACTTCTGACCCCCATGATAGCTGCATCAGTGGAGAAGGCCGTAAACGCTGGGATGGTGCAAATTAACGCCCAGCTGGGGGAACATGGTACCAGGCTGAATGAACTAGAACACCATGGCCTGGATTCACATACATCAGCACATATTTATGCCGCCGTAGCGTTTCTCTTTTACGCTACGACGGTGCAGCACGGAGAGGCAAGCATGGAATTCACAAAGCAAATGCTCCCAACTCTGCGTCAGCGTAGCGTATATTCGTAGGCGCAAGCCAGCGTAAGTGGAAGTAGGTGGAAGTGGGCTGGAAGTGGGCGTGATCCATGCTAATGAAGCGTGACCCCATGCAAATGATGTGCCGGACGCCAGACAAGTACTTAAAATAAACTGCACATGCATCGGGACATGGACGTATCCCCGTGCGCATGCGTACAACCACGTCGGAAACAACTGCCTAAGATACGCCAGATCACTGTGTACGTCGTGAACAAAACCTATGCCCAGCCAGACCCACGTCGGCCCATATTTACAGACGTCCAATGTAAAATATGTAGGCTTGTGTTCCCTGGTTCATACCTTTGCATAGGTTGCGCCTCATCTATGGGGAATAACTTTACGCCAAATGTAAAACTTACACAAACCGCTTAAATTATGCACCAGGCGCAAGTACATTCGTGAATCGGGGTATCTCCCTCATTTGCATATTTGAATAGAAAATCAATGGGAAAGCCACATGTGTCCAGCGTAAATATGCGCCCACTCTACTTTTTTTTCCATTGATACATGTTCCCTCGGGCAAGACCCGGGTTCTCAAAGACTTTTTCACAGGCAAATTATAGACACCCAGCAGGTACAATATTTAAAGGAATTTTTCATTTTTTTTTAAGTTAAGCATCATTAAAATCACTGCTCCAGGAGCAGTGATTTTATTCATGCTTAAATTAAAGAAAAATTCCTTTAAATATTGTACCTGCTGGGTGTCTATACCTGTGATAACGTCTTTAAATAGCACAATCACCTGCCTGCCAGTAAATTAGGAAGAACTGATCTATCTAAGCTATACAGTGTATAAATATATGTACAACTCCTAGGGATGTATATATATCCTCTACACACTGTAAATTAAGCTAAACTGACTAGCCTGCCTGCCTGCTCTATCTAGCTATCTAAAAAGACAATCTCTCTGTCTCTTTGACTGCTTTCATTAACAAGCCGGAACACACTACACAAGGCCACCCAGCACGGGGCCTTATATAGTGTGGGGCGTGTGCTAAAGCCCTAAGCCATATTTGGCCAAAGCAACCTAGGCTTTGGCCAATTATGGCTCTTCGTTTTTTGCGCGCTGTGATTGGCCAAGCATGCGGGGCATACAGCATGCTTGGCCAATCATCAGCACGCAATGCTGCAGTGAATTATGGGCCGCTTTGCGTCACTCGAATTTGGCGTGAACGACCGCTTTTGTTTGAATTTCGTCGAACGTACGAACAGACAATGTTCGAGTCGAACATATGCTCGTATCGAACGTGAAGCTCATCCCTACTGGAGATACATCGGCGTAAGTGCTTTGTGAATCCAGTCTCATCTCTCTAATGTAGAGGAAGAGCTTTATCAGGCACAGGCCACTGAACATGCCCAAGATAAAACAAATCAGTACATTTTACAAAAGCTGTACGATTTTAAAAATAGGTCCAGGAGGAGCAACCTGCGATTCGTAGGAGTACCGGAATCGCTCCAAGCATCTGACCTCTCAGATTTCTGCGTGCTGCGCATCCCAGAAGCCCTAAGCCTTCCGGGCCCCTGCGCGGTAGAACCTACCGCATGGGGGACTTCAACTCAGACCGCAAGTCATTTCGGCCAATAATCGCCAAATACCTTAATTACTCAGACAATTCCCTTATAATGCAAAAATTCAGGCAATCCCGCCAAATCCAAATTGACAGAATAAGGGTCTTGGTTTTTGCGGACTACTCAATTGAGGTTTCAAAGAAAGGGAAAGCTTTCCAGCAGGTCTGCATGGAACTTTTCAAATGGCAAATCAAAAAATTACTTTAGCCTTTCTGACCACTCTCTGCCTCAAAGCCCCTAATGGCGATCAACTATCCTTTCAGGGTCCCTCTGAAGCAGAAGTCTTTCTACGGTCCCGGCATGCAGGTCTGAGCCGAACACCCCCAGGTTCGGTTCGCACCAGAACGTTCGAACAGACCGTGGGTTCGCGCGAACATTTAGAACCCCATTGAAGTCTATGGGACCCGAATGTTCGAATTCAAAAACGATCATTTTAAAGACCAAATTTCAATTT
Source organism: Rana kukunoris (assembly GCA_029574335.1). NCBI lineage: Eukaryota > Metazoa > Chordata > Amphibia > Anura > Ranidae > Rana > Rana kukunoris. The sequence goes on along the minus strand of CM056060.1, from coordinate 61,362,144 downwards.
AATGTTGGAAAACATTGTTCAGAACCCGGGTCTTGCCCCAGGGAACATGTATCAATGGCATTTTTTTTTTAAATACGGCCGTTTTTCCAGGGCAGCCATTTTAATGATGCTTAAAGTGAAAAAAAACATTCATTTAAATATCACACCTACTGGGTGTCTATAGTAGTGACATGTGTTTAGAAATGTCCCTGCACAACATGAGAGGACTATAAAAAAAAAAGTAATTAATACTGCTTGCGACATATGTTGCAAATAGCAAAGGTACGATCTTGTACACATGTTTCAAAAAAGGCCCACACCAAAGAACTTTTGCTGTACCGGTCAGACACAGCAGCGCCAAGCACAAGCGCCGTAGATGTGCGCTGTAATGCAGTTGGTGTGCCCTTAAGCTGACCCCTGGAGGGCATCCTGCCTCTTTGGAGATGTGCCTCGTCCTCCCCTCCTCCTCTTCCTCCTCCTCCTCTCTCCTATTAGGCACCCAGGTAGAGTCAGTGACCTCATCATCCCCTCCCTCCTCATCACTGTCAACAACCTGGCAGTATGCTCCAGCTGGGGGAACATCACTCCCAGATTGCTGTCCCTCTCGGCCACCCCCTCTCCCTGGGCTCACATCAATGCCTTCCTCTATCTGTGTTCCGTCATTGGAACAGAGGCATTGTGCAGAGGGAAGAGGATGCCTTGGCAGCTGCTTTGCCAGATAAACTTCGATCAGTCTGTGTGAGAGAGGATGAGGAGGATGAGGACGGCTTGGTCATCCATTCTACTAATTTCTCAGCATGTTGAGGCTCAACACGGCCAGCTCCCGAAAAGAAGGACGAGCGGCCACGGCCACGGCCACGTGCTGAAGAGGATGCACCACATCCACCACCTCTAGATGCAGAGCCTGCTTGCCCTCGTGACTCTCTGTCTCTCTTTGTTGTCCTTCCAGACATATTGTTCAGGTGCTATGTAACAGCACAAGTGCAGTGACACCAACTGCGCTCAGGTGGTATGAAAGAGCACACGTGCAGTGACACTAACTGCGCTCAGGTGATATGTAACAGCACACGTGCAGTGACACCAAATACGCTCAGGTGATATGTAACAGCACACGTGCAGTGACACTAACTGTGCTCAGGTGATATGTAACAGCACACGTGCGGTGACAACAAATACGCTCAGGTGGTATGTAACAGCAAACGTGCGGTGACACCAAATGCGCTCAGGTGGTATGTAACAGCACACGTGCTGTGACACCAAATGCGCTCAGGTGGTATGTAACAGCACATGTGCGGTGACACTAAATGCGCTCAGGTGGTATGTAACAGCACACGTGCGGTGACAACAAATACGCTCAGGTGGTATGTAACGGCAAACGTGCGGTGACACCAAATGCGCTCAGGTGGTATGTAACAGCACACGTGCTGTGACATCAAATGCGCTCAGGTGATATGTAACAGCACACGTGCGGTGACACCAAATACGCTCAGGTGATATGTAACAGCACACGTGCGGTGACACCAAATACGCTCAGGTGATATGTAACAGCACATGTGCGGTGACACCAAATGCGCTCCGGTGGTATGTAACAGCACACGTGCGGTAACATCACATGCGCTCAGGTGATATGTAACGGCACACGTGTGGTGACACCAAATGCGCTCAGGTGGTATGTAACAGCACACGTGCGGTGACACCAAATGCGCTCAGGTGGTATGTAACCTTTAAGCATCATTAAAATGGCTGCCCTGGAAAAACGGCCGTATTTAAAAAAAAAGTGCCATTGATACATGTTCCCTGGGGCAAGACCCGGGTTCTGAACAATGTTTTCCAACATTAAATTGAAATTTGGTCTTTAAAATGATCGTTTTTGAATTCGAACGTTCGGGTTCCATAGACTTTACATTACTAAATGCCGTATGCCAGCTCTGTACTGGCGTACCGTGCGCCCTCTCCTGGGCACATTAGGCATTTTAGTAAATGAGATAACACACTGCACTGGCAGCATGTCTCTTTTGTAAATGTCAAAAACAGTTTTACTCCTGCTTGTGCACCATGAGACTTGGCGTACAGGCTTGGTAAATGACCCCCAGTGTCTTTTCAGATAGATAGATAGATAGATAGATAGATCAGGGAGGCTAGTAGGCAGTATAGTTAAATTTACAGTTTGTAGAGAATATATTGACATCCCTAGGAGTTGTCAATATATTTATAAACTGTATAGCTTAGCTAGATCTGCTATTAGTATCTGTCAGGCAGGAGATTGTGCTTTAGGGTTTACCTTAAACATAGTACTCCGTGTTAGTCAACGTGTGCTAGTTAATTGCACATAGACACATTAACTGTTACTGCAAGTGTGCTATTTATTTGCACAGAAAGGCAGTTGCTGTTAGGCCTCGTACACACGAGTAAATCTGTCTGCTGGAAACGGTCTGCTAGACCATTTCAGCAGACAGATTTGATCGTGTGTACGGGCAAACAGACGGATTTGGCCACCCGACAGATTTCAAAGCATGCTTTGAAATCTGTCGGCTGGGAACCCGTCCGCCCGACATGTCTGCTGGTTAGTATGCTAACCAGCAGACATGTCTTCTCGCACACGCGCCAAATGATTTTGACGCATACGCGGAAGTGTTTTACTTCCTGGTGCGGTGACGTGGCGGCGTCAACGTCACCGCCACGTCACCGACACGTCAGCGCGCTGTCTGCTGGCGGGGATTTTGGTTTGCTCGTGTGTACACGCGAGCAAACCAAAATGCCAGCAGACAGATCTGTTCAAATCGGTCGGTCCGACCGATTTGAACAGATAGATTGACTCGTGTGTACAAGGCCTTAATGCAAGTGGTCTATTGAATTCCACAGAAACGCAGTCGCTCTGACTGTGCGTGTGCTGTTTAATACCACCTGAGCGCATTTGGTGTCACTGCACGTGTGCTGTTACATATCACCTGAGCATATTTGGTGTCACCGCACGTGTGCTGTTACATATCTCCTGAGCGCATTTGGTGTCACCGCACGTTTGCTGTTACATACCACCTGAGCGCATTTGGTGTCAACGCACGTGTGCTGTTACATACCACCTGAGCGTATTTGGTGTCACCGCACGTGTGCTGTTACATACAACCTGAGCGCATTTGGTGTCACCGCACGTGTGCTGTTACATACCACCTAAGCACATTTGGTGTCACCGCACGTGTGCTGTTACATACCACCTGAGCGCATTTGGTGTCACCGCACGTGTGCTGTTACATACCACCTGAGCGCATTTGGTGTCACCGCACATGTTCTGTTACATATCACCTGAGCGCATTTGGTGTCACCGCACGTGTGCTGTTACATACCACCGAAGCGTATTTGGTGTCACCGCACGTATGCTGTTACATATCACCTGAGCATATTTGGTGTCACCGCACGTGTGCTGTTACATATCACCTGAGCGCAGTTAGTGTCACTGCACGTGTGCTGTTACATATCACCTGAGCGTATTTGGTGTCACCGCACGTGTGCTGTTACATATCACCTGAGCGCAGTTAGTGTCACTGCACGTGTGCTGTTACATATCACCTGAGCGCAGTTAGTGCCACTGCACGTGTGCTCTTACATACCACCTGAGCGCAGTTGGTGTCACTGCACTTGTGCTGTTACATAGCAGCTGAACAATATGTCTGGAAGGACAACAAAGAGAGGCAGAGAGTCACGAGGGCAAGCAGGCTCTGCATCTAGAGGTGGTGGATGTGGTGCATCCTCTTTAGCACGTGGCCGTGGCCGATCGTCCTTCTTTTCGGGAGCTGGCCGTGTTGAGCCTCAACATGCTGAGAAATTAGTAGAGTGGATGACCAAGCCGTCCTCATCCTCTCTCACACAGACTGATCGAAGTTTATCTGGCAAAGCAGCTGCCAAGGCATCTTCTTCCCTCTGCACAATGCCTCTGTTCTGATGACGGAACACAGATAGAGGAAGGCATTGATGTGAGCCCAGGGAGAGGGGGTGGCCGAGAGGGACAGCAATCTGGGAGTGATGTTCCCCCAGCTGGAGCATACTTCCAGGTTGTTGACAGTGATGAGGAGGGAGGGGATGATGAGGTCACTGACTCTACCTGGGTGCCTGATAGGAGAGAGGAGGAGGAGGAAGAGGAGGAGGAAGAGGAAGAGGAGGAGGAGGAGGACGAGGCACATTTTCAAAGAGGCAGGATGCCCTCCAGGGGTCAGCTTAAGGGCACACCAACTGCATTACAGCGCACATCTACGGCGCTTGTGCTTGGCGCTGCTGTGTCTGACCGGTACAGCAAAAGTTCTTTGGTGTGGGCCTTTTTTGAAACATGTCCACAAGATCATACCTTTGCTATTTGCAACATATGTCGCAAGCGTATCTCGCGTGGCCAAAACATCAAGCGTCTGGGTACCACATGCTTGACCAGACATATGTCGACTTGCCATGCAGCTCGTTGGCAAGCACACCAGAAAGACCCACACCAAAGACAAAAGCGTACCCCCCCTTGCCCTTCTGGGACCGTCAACCCCACTAGACCCCCAGTCCTCTCTGAAGCCTGCAGTGAAGGTGTAGAAATAGGTGTGTCACAAGCTAGTAGTAGCAGGCAATCTACTGATAGTACCAGGCAAATTTCCCTGCCCCAGCTGCTGCAGCGCCAAAAGAAGTACAATCCCAGCCATCCACATGCCCAGCAGTTGAATGCTAGCTTAGCGAACTTGCTAGCACTTCAACTGCTACCTTTTCAGTTGGTGGATTCTGCCCCCTTCCGTGAGTTTGTGCAATGTGCAGTACCTCAGTGGCAAGTACCAAAACGCCACTTTTTCTCTCAGAAGGCGATTCCCGCTCTCTACCGGCATGTGGAAGGCAATGTCCATGCCTTGCTGGACAGGGTGGTCAGTGGTAAGGTGCATCTTAACCCTGACTCATGGTCCAGCAGTCATGGACAAGGACATTATCTGTCTTTTACGGCCCATTGGGTGACTCTGCTGGCAGCTGGGAAGGAAGCAGGGCAAGGTACAGTAGTTTTGGAGGTTGTTCCGCCACCACGCCTCCAAAACACTACTACTGCTTGTGACACACCTTTCTCCTCCACCCCCTCCTCTTCGTCTTCCTCTGTGGCCTCTTCCTGTGCTGATGTTTTCTCAAAACCAGCCGTGCTCCGTAGGCGTACGAGGGGATACGCAGGAATGCAGGCCAAGAGATGCCATACGGTGCTAGAGCTGGTGTGCTTAGGAGACAGGAGCCACACTGGGGAAGAGGTTCTTTTAGCTCTGCAGGGGCAGGCTCAGAGGTGGTTGACGCCACGCCAGCTGAAGCCTGGAATGGTGGTCAGCGAAAATGGCACCAACCTCCTCTCTGCCCTGCGACAGGGAAAACTCACCCACGTGCCCTGCTTTGCGCATGTCCTGAATTTGGTGGTGCAGCGATTCTTGGGCAGGTACCCGGGCTTACAGGATGTCCTGAAGCAGGCCAAGAAAGTCTGTGTGCATTTCCGGAGGTCATATAATGCCACTGCTCGGCTGACTGACCTCCAAAGGGAATACAACCTGCCCAAGAATCGCCTAATTTGTGACATGCCCACCAGATGGAACTCTACGTTGGCCATGCTGCAGCGGCTGCACACGCAGCAGCGGGCCATCAATGAGTACCTGTGCCAATATGGCAGCAGAACTGGGTCAGGGCAGCTAGGTTTTTTTTCCCCACGCCAGTTGATCAGGGATGCATGCACTGTCCTGTCACCATTTGAGGAGGCCACGAGGATGGTGAGCAGTGACAGTGCATGCATCAGTGAGACTGTCCCTCTTATTCACATGTTGGAGCACACGCTACGTGGAATAATGGACAGGGCCCTTGAGGCAGAACAGAGGGAGGAATAGGAGGACTTCCTTACCTCTCAAGGCCCTCTTTACCCAGACAGTGGGCCTGCTTGCCCACCTAGCACACAGGAAGAGGAGGAGGAGGAGGAGGAGGATGATTGTATCAGCAGCATGGAGGTGGAGCCTAGCACTCAGCATCAGCAGCAGCAGGCTTCAAGGGATCAATTACAGTCCCAAGGAACACGTGGACTTTTACCTGGCTGGGATGAGGTGCCTGTGGATCCTGTCGTCCTCAGTGACCCAGAGGACTGTGCCCCGAATGCCTCTGCAAACCTACGCTGCATAGCCTCCCTGATCCTGCAAATCCTGCGTAAGGATCCTTGTGTACGTGCTATCAAGGAGACGGATCATTACTGGCTGGCAACTCTCCTTGATCCTCGTTACAAGAGTAAGGTTGCAGACCTTATGTTGCCATCGCAGAGGGAGCAGAAAATGAAACTTCTGTGGGAGGCCTTGCAGAAACCGGGGGGTTTACTAAAACCTGGCTCTGGACAACGTCTTGCTGAGGCTTCGGTGAGTCACAGAAGGAGCGGTGGAGAAGATGGCTGTCTGACCGATGCCTTCAGACAGTTTTTTAGTCCACAGCCCCAAGGTCTGACCGGTTCCGGGCAACCATCGCCAGCGTCTGGTTTACATGGTCCGGGAATACCTAGGGGCAAGATCCGACTTGGACACCTTCCCCACTGAAAATTAGTGTTGAGCAGAATATGCCATATTCGATTTCGCGATATATCTCGAATATATTGTCGAATATTCGTGATATATTCGCTAAATACGAATATTCGTGATATTTTTTGAAAATGAAATCATTGCGAATTTTCGCTATTGCGAATGCGATTGCGAATATTCGAGAAATGCGGAAGAAGCACTCTGATTGGCTCAGAATATTCGTGATATTTTATAATACAGAATAATTGCGAAATTTCGAGAAATGCGGAATGGAGCACTCTGATTGGCTCAGAATATTCGTGATATATTGCAATACAAAATAATTGCGAATATTCGGCAAATGTGGAAGGAGCACTCTGATTGGCTCAGAATATTTGTGATATGTTATAATACAGAATAATTGCGAAATTTTGAGAAATGCGGAATGGAGCACTGTGATTGGCTCAGAATATTCTTGACATTTTATCGAAATTTCGCAATTTGCGAATCGCTATTGCGATTGTCTTTGGCAGAATTTCGGTACATGCTTTAGGAGCGCTCTGATTGGCTCATTCTGAAATCGAATATTCGAGATATTTTATCGAAATTTCACAAAATGCGAATGATAAATTCATTGCGGAATTTCGACAGTAACACTCTGAAATCGAATATATGTGTTATTTTAGCTAAAAACAGTATTGCGAATTTCTCGAGCGCGCTTGCGCAATCGCGCGAACAACACGCACGCGCGACTACTTCCTGGAACTTGGACACTTGCCAGTTTCATTTCACATAGGAAGTTTTTGTTGGCCAAGTTCCACAACTTGACTTGAAAAAATGGTTGGTAGCAACCTTTCAAGAAGTGAGGAGAATATGTTGATCTGTGTAAGTATTTGAATTATCTTTACCTGCATTTTAGACTAGTTTAAAAGTTAGTATATAAGATCAGATATTAGTATTTCCCAAACAATTTGTCTCCTGGTGTTACAAAACTACAAGTCCCAGCATGCCTGTACAGCTGCAGACACCCTGGTTGGTAAATGTGTATTTAGGCACTTTCCTTGCTATTTTGCATAATGAATTTAACATGTTGTGGACACCGGGCTAATTTTTCAGATTTGGTGTTTACGAGACTAAAACTTTTTTTTTGCTAGAAAATTACTTAAAACCCCCAAACATTATATATATATTTTTTTCTAACACCCTAGAGCAGGGGTCTCCAAACTTTTTACTTCGAGGGCCACATTCTATATTTTACTCATATCCGTGGGCCGGAAAAATAATTTAACTAAATAAATCCACAGTAGAAGAATAGCATTTTACTTACTGTTGACAGCAGAACTGGATGATGTTCCTGTCGTCTAATAAAACGATGGAGCATCATTCAGCGGGTTAAACTACCAGCGTGCATGAGGTTTTACATCCGTGTCCTCACCAGTCTCCCCCACATCTGTGTCCCCACATTGGTGTCCCCATATATCTGTGTCCCCACATTGGTGTCCCCATACATCTGTGTCCCCACATTGGTGTCCCCATACATCTGTGTCCCCACATTGGTGTCCCCATACATCTGTGTCCCCACATTGGTGTCCCCATACATCTGTGTCCTCACATTGGTGTCCCCATACATCTGTGTCCCCACATTGGTGTCCCCATACATCTGTGTCATCACATTGGTGTCCCCATACATCTGTGTCATCACATTGGTGTCCCCATACATCTGTGTCCTCACATTGGTGTCCCCATACATCTGTGTCCCCACATTGGCGTCCCCATACATCTGTGTCCCCACATTGGCGTCCCCATACATCTGTGTCATCACATTGGTGTCCCCATACATCTGTGTCATCACATTGGTGTCCCCATACATCTATGTCCCCACATTGGTGTCCCCATACATATGTGTCCTCACATTGGTGTCCCCATACATCTGTGTCCCCACATTGGTGTCCCCATACATCTGTGTCATCACATTGGTGTCCCCATACATCTGTGTCATCACATTGGTGTCCCCATAAATCTGTGTCCTCACATTGGTGTCCCCATACATCTGTGTCCCCACATTGGTGTCCCCATACATCTGTGTCCCCACATTGGTGTCCCCATACATCTGTGTCATCACATTGGTGTCCCCATACATCTGTGTCCTCACATTGGTGTCCCCATACATCTGTGTCCCCACATTGGTGTCCCCATACATCTGTGTCATCACATTGGTGTCCCCATACATCTGTGTCCTCACATTGGTGTCCCCATACATCTGTGTCATCACATTGGTGTCCCCATACATCTGTGTCCCCACATTGGTGTCCCCATACATCTGTGTCATCACATTGGTGTCCCCATACATCTGTGTCATCACATTGGTGTCCCCATACATCTGTGTCCTCACATTGGTGCCCCCATACATGTGTCCCCACATTGGTGTCCCCATACATCTGTGTCATCACATTGGTGTCCCCATACATCTGTGTCATCACATTGGTGTCCCCATACATCTGTGTCATCACATTGGTGTCCCCATACATCTGTGTCCTCACATTGGTGTCCCCATACATCTGTCTCCCCACATTGGTGTCCCCATACATTTGTGTCATCACATTGGTGTCCCCATACATCTGTGTCATCACATTGGTGTCCCCATACATCTGTTTCCTCACATTGGTGTCCCCATACATCTGTGTCCCCACATTGGTGTCCCCATACATCTGTGTCCCCACATTGGTGTCCCCATAAATCTGTGTCATCACATTGGTGTCCCCATACATCTGTGTCATCACATTGGTGTCCCCATACATCTGTGTCCCCACATTGGTGTCCCCATACATCTGTCTCCCCACATTGTTGTCCCCATACATCTGTGTCATTACATTGGTGTCCCCATACATCTGTGTCCTCACATTGGTGTCCCCGTACATCTGTGTCCCCACATTGGTGTCCCCACACATCTGTGTCATTACATTGGTGTCCCCATACATCTGTGTCCCCACATTGGTGTCCCCATACATCTGTGTCCCCACATTGGTGTCCCCATACATCTGTGTCATCACATTGGTGTCCCCATACATCTGTGTCATCACATTGGTGTCCCCATACATCTGTGTCCCCACATTGGTGTCCCCATACATCTGTGTCATCTCATTGGTGTCCCCATACATCTGTGTCATCACATTGGTGTCCCCATACATCTGTGTCCTCACATTGGTGTCCCCATACATCTGTGTCCCCACATTGGTGTCCCCACACATCTGTGACCCCCACCAGACTCCTCATACACTTTTGTCCCCACATATCTGGGTCCCCACACATCTGGTTCCCCACACATCTGTGTCCCCACACTGGTGTCCCCACACATCTGTGTCCCCACCAGTCTCCTCGTACATCTGAGCCCCCACACTGGTGTCCCTACAATTCTGTGTCCCCACACTGTTGTCCCCACACAGCTGTTACCCCACCAGTCTCCTCATACATCTGTGTCCCCACATTGGTGTCCCCATACATGTGTCCCCACCAGTCTCCCCACAAATCAGTGTCCCCACATTGGTGTCCCCACCAGTCTCCTCAAACATATTTGTCCCCACCAGTCTCCTCATACATTTGTGTCCCCACATTGGTGTCCCCACACATTTGTGTCCCCACCAGTCTCCTCATACATCTGTGAGTCCACCAGTCTCCTCATACATCTATGTCCCCACACATCTGTTACCCCACCAGTCTAATCATACATCTGTCCCCACATTGGTGTCCCCATACATCTGTGTCATCTCATTGGTGTCCCCATACATCTGTGTCATCTCATTGGTGTCCCCATACATCTGTGTCCTCACATTGGTGTCCCCATACATCTGTGTCCTCACATTGGTGTCCCCATACATCTCTGTCCCCACATTGGTGTCCCCATACATCTGTGTCCCCACATTGGTATCCCCATACATCTGTGTCATCACATTGGTGTCCCCATACATATGTGTCCTCACATTGGTGTCCCCATACATCTGTGTCATCACATTGGTGTCCCCATACATCTGTGTCCTCACATTGGTGTCCCCATACATCTGTGTCCCCACATTGGTGTCCCCATACATCTGTGTCATCACATTGGTGTCCTCATACATCTGTGTCCTCACATTGGTGTCCCCATACATCTGTGTCCCCACATTGGTGTCCCCATACATCTGTGTCATCACATTGGTGTCCCCATACATCTGTGTCCCCACATTGGTGTCCCCATACATCTGTGTCATCACATTGGTGTCCCCATACATCTGTGTCATCACATTGGTGTCCCCATACATCTGTGTCATCACATTGGTGTCCCCATACATCTGTTTTTTGGCAGAATTTCGGTACATGCTTTTGGAGCGCTCTGATTGGCTCATTCTGAAATCGAATATTCGAGATATTTTATCGAAATTTCACAAAATGCGAATGATAAATTCATTGCGGAATTTCGACAGTAACACTCTGAAATCGAATATATGTGTTATCTTAGCTAAAAACAGTATTGCGAATTTCTCGAGCGCGCTTGCGCAATCGCGCAAACAACACGCACGCGCGACTACTTCCTGGAACTTGGACACTTGCCAGTTTCATTTCACATAGGAAGTTTTTGTTGGCCAAGTTCCACAACTTGACTTGAAAAAATGGTTGGTAGCAACCTTTCAAGAAGTGAGGAGAATATGCTGATCTGTGTAAGTATTTGAATTATCTTTACCTGCATTTTAGACTAGTTTAAAAGTTAGTATATAAGATCAGATATTAGTATTTTCCAAACAATTTGTCTCCTGGTGTTACAAAACTACAAGTCCCAGCATGCCTGTACAGCTGCAGACACCCTGGTTGGTAAATGTGTATTTAGGCACTTTCCTTGCTATTTTGCATAATGAATTTAACATGTTGTGGACACCGGGCTAATTTTTCAGATTTGGTGTTTACGAGACTAAAACTTTTTTTTTGCTAGAAAATTACTTAAAACCCCCAAACATTATATATATATTTTTTTCTAACACCCTAGAGCAGGGGTCTCCAAACTTTTTACTTCGAGGGCCACATTCTATATCTTACTCATATCCGCGGGCCGGAAAAATAATTTAACTAAATAAATCCACAGTAGAAGAATAGCATTTTACTTACTGTTGACAGCAGAACTGGATGATGTTCCTGTCGTCTAATAAAACGATGGAGCATCATTCAGCGGGTTAAACTACCAGCGTGCATGAGGTTTTACATCCGTGTCCTCACCAGTCTCCCCCACATCTGTGTCCCCACATTGGTGTCCCCATATATCTGTGTCCCCACATTGGTGTCCCCATACATCTGTGTCCCCACATTGGTGTCCCCATACATCTGTGTCCCCACATTGGTGTCCCCATACATCTGTGTCCCCACATTGGTGTCCCCATACATCTGTGTCCTCACATTGGTGTCCCCATACATCTGTGTCCCCACATTGGTGTCCCCATACATCTGTGTCATCACATTGGTGTCCCCATACATCTGTGTCATCACATTGGTGTCCCCATACATCTGTGTCCTCACATTGGTGTCCCCATACATCTGTGTCCCCACATTGGCGTCCCCATACATCTGTGTCCCCACATTGGTGTCCCCATACATCTGTGTCCTCACATTGGTGTCCCCATACATCTGTGTCCCCACATTGGTGTCCCCATACATCTGTGTCATCACATTGGTGTCCCCATACATCTGTGTCATCACATTGGTGTCCCCATACATCTGTGTCCTCACATTGGTGTCCCCATACATCTGTGTCCCCACATTGGTGTCCCCATACATCTGTGTCCCCACATTGGTGTCCCCATACATCTGTGTCATCACATTGGTGTCCCCATACATCTGTGTCCTCACATTGGTGTCCCCATACATCTGTGTCCCCACATTGGTGTCCCCATACATCTGTGTCATCGCATTGGTGTCCCCATACATCTGTGTCCTCACATTGGTGTCCCCATACATCTGTGTCATCACATTGGTGTCCCCATACATCTGTGTCCTCACATTGGTGTCCCCATACATCTGTGTCCCCACATTGGTGTCCCCATACATCTGTGTCATCACATTGGTGTCCCCATACATCTGTGTCATCACATTGGTGTCCCCATACATCTGTGTCCTCACATTGGTGTCCCCATACATGTGTCCCCACATTGGTGTCCCCATACATCTGTGTCATCACATTGGTGTCCCCATACATCTGTGTCATCACATTGGTGTCCCCACACATCTGTGTCATCACATTGGTGTCCCCATACATCTGTGTCCTCACATTGGTGTCCCCATACATCTGTGTCCCCACATTGGTGTCCCCATACATTTGTGTCATCACATTGGTGTCCCCATACATCTGTGTCATCACATTGGTGTCCCCATACATCTGTGTCCCCACATTGGTGTCCCCATACATCTGTCTCCCCACATTGTTGTCCCCATACATCTGTGTCATTACATTGGTGTCCCCATACATCTGTGTCCTCACATTGGTGTCCCCGTACATCTGTGTCCCCACATTGGTGTCCCCACACATCTGTGTCATTACATTGGTGTCCCCATACATCTGTGTCCCCACATTGGTGTCCCCATACATCTGTGTCCCCACATTGGTGTCCCCATACATCTGTGTCATCACATTGGTGTCCCCATACATCTGTGCCATCACATTGGTGTCCCCATACATCTGTGTCCCCACATTGGTGTCCCCATACATCTGTGTCATCTCATTGGTGTCCCCATACATCTGTGTCATCACATTGGTGTCCCCATACATCTGTGTCCTCACATTGGTGTCCCCATACATCTGTGTCCCCACATTGGTGTCCCCACACATCTGTGACCCCCACCAGACTCCTCATACACTTTTGTCCCCACATATCTGGGTCCCCACACATCTGGTTCCCCACACATCTGTGTCCCCACACTGGTGTCCCCACACATCTGTGTCCCCACCAGTCTCCTCGTACATCTGAGCCCCCACACTGGTGTCCCTACAATTCTGTGTCCCCACACTGTTGTCCCCACACAGCTGTTACCCCACCAGTCTCCTCATACATCTGTGTCCCCACATTGGTGTCCCCATACATGTGTCCCCACCAGTCTCCCCACAAATCAGTGTCCCCACATTGGTGTCCCCACCAGTCTCCTCAAACATATTTGTCCCCACCAGTCTCCTCATACATTTGTGTCCCCACATTGGTGTCCCCACACATTTGTGTCCCCACCAGTCTCCTCATACATCTGTGAGTCCACCAGTCTCCTCATACATCTATGTCCCCACACATCTGTTACCCCACCAGTCTAATCATACATCTGTCCCCACATTGGTGTCCCCATACATCTGTGTCATCTCATTGGTGTCCCCATACATCTGTGTCATCTCATTGGTGTCCCCATACATCTGTGTCCTCACATTGGTGTCCCCATACATCTGTGTCCTCACATTGGTGTCCCCATACATCTCTGTCCCCACATTGGTGTCCCCATACATCTGTGTCCCCACATTGGTATCCCCATACATCTGTGTCATCACATTGGTGTCCCCATACATCTGTGTCCTCACATTGGTGTCCCCATACATCTGTGTCATCACATTGGTGTCCCCATACATCTGTGTCCTCACATTGGTGTCCCCATACATCTGTGTCCCCACATTGGTGTCCCCATACATCTGTGTCATCACATTGGTGTCCTCATACATCTGTGTCCTCACATTGGTGTCCCCATACATCTGTGTCCCCACATTGGTGTCCCCATACATCTGTGTCATCACATTGGTGTCCCCATACATCTGTGTCCCCACATTGGTGTCCCCATACATCTGTGTCATCACATTGGTGTCCCCATACATCTGTGTCATCACATTGGTGTCCCCATACATCTGTGTCATCACATTGGTGTCCCCATACATCTGTTTTTTGGCAGAATTTCGGTACATGCTTTTGGAGCGCTCTGATTGGCTCATTCTGAAATCGAATATTCGAGATATTTTATCGAAATTTCACAAAATGCGAATGATAAATTCATTGCGGAATTTCGACAGTAACACTCTGAAATCGAATATATGTGTTATCTTAGCTAAAAACAGTATTGCGAATTTCTCGAGCGCGCTTGCGCAATCGCGCAAACAACACGCACGCGCGACTACTTCCTGGAACTTGGACACTTGCCAGTTTCATTTCACATAGGAAGTTTTTGTTGGCCAAGTTCCACAACTTGACTTGAAAAAATGGTTGGTAGCAACCTTTCAAGAAGTGAGGAGAATATGCTGATCTGTGTAAGTATTTGAATTATCTTTACCTGCATTTTAGACTAGTTTAAAAGTTAGTATATAAGATCAGATATTAGTATTTTCCAAACAATTTGTCTCCTGGTGTTACAAAACTACAAGTCCCAGCATGCCTGTACAGCTGCAGACACCCTGGTTGGTAAATGTGTATTTAGGCACTTTCCTTGCTATTTTGCATAATGAATTTAACATGTTGTGGACACCGGGCTAATTTTTCAGATTTGGTGTTTACGAGACTAAAACTTTTTTTTTGCTAGAAAATTACTTAAAACCCCCAAACATTATATATATATTTTTTTCTAACACCCTAGAGCAGGGGTCTCCAAACTTTTTACTTCGAGGGCCACATTCTATATCTTACTCATATCCGCGGGCCGGAAAAATAATTTAACTAAATAAATCCACAGTAGAAGAATAGCATTTTACTTACTGTTGACAGCAGAACTGGATGATGTTCCTGTCGTCTAATAAAACGATGGAGCATCATTCAGCGGGTTAAACTACCAGCGTGCATGAGGTTTTACATCCGTGTCCTCACCAGTCTCCCCCACATCTGTGTCCCCACATTGGTGTCCCCATATATCTGTGTCCCCACATTGGTGTCCCCATACATCTGTGTCCCCACATTGGTGTCCCCATACATCTGTGTCCCCACATTGGTGTCCCCATACATCTGTGTCCCCACATTGGTGTCCCCATACATCTGTGTCCTCACATTGGTGTCCCCATACATCTGTGTCCCCACATTGGTGTCCCCATACATCTGTGTCATCACATTGGTGTCCCCATACATCTGTGTCATCACATTGGTGTCCCCATACATCTGTGTCCTCACATTGGTGTCCCCATACATCTGTGTCCCCACATTGGCGTCCCCATACATCTGTGTCCCCACATTGGTGTCCCCATACATCTGTGTCCTCACATTGGTGTCCCCATACATCTGTGTCCCCACATTGGTGTCCCCATACATCTGTGTCCTCACATTGGTGTCCCCATACATCTGTGTCATCACATTGGTGTCCCCATACATCTGTGTGTGTCCCCATACATCATTGGTGTCCCCATACATCTGTGTCCCCACATTGGTGTCCCCATACATCTGTGTCATCACATTGGTGTCCCCATACATCTGTGTCCTCACATTGGTGTCCCCATACATCTGTGTCCCCACATTGGTGTCCCCATACATCTGTGTCCCCACATTGGTGTCCCCATACATCTGTGTCCTCACATTGGTGTCCCCATACATCTGTGTCCTCACATTGGTGTCCCCATACATCTGTGTCCTCACATTGGTGTCCCCATACATCTGTGTCCCCACATTGGTGTCCCCATACATCTGTGTCATCACATTGGTGTCCCCATACATCTGTGTCATCACATTGGTGTCCCCATACATCTGTGTCCTCACATTGGTGTCCCCATACATCTGTGTCCCCACATTGGTGTCCCCATACATCTGTGTCATCACATTGGTGTCCCCATACATCTGTGTCATCACATTGGTGTCCCCACACATCTGTGTCATCACATTGGTGTCCCCATACATCTGTGTCCTCACATTGGTGTCCCCATACATCTGTGTCCCCACATTGGTGTCCCCATACATCTGTGTCACATTGGTGTCCCCATACATCTGTGTCATCACATTGGTGTCCCCATCTGTGTCACATTGGTGTCCCCATACATCTGTGTCATCACATTGGTGTCCCCATACATCTGTGTCCCCACATTGGTGTCCCCATACATTTGTGTCACATTGGTGTCCCCATACATCTGTGTCATCACATTGGTGTCCCCACATTGTCCCCACATTGTCCCCATACATCTGTCTCCCCACATTGTTGTCCATACATCTGTGTCATTACATTGGTGTCCCCATACATCTGTGTCCTCACATTGGTGTCCCCATACATCTGTGTCCTCACATTGGTGTCCCCATACATCTGTGTCCTCACATTGGTGTCCCCATACATCTGTGTCCCCACATTGGTGTCCCCATACATTTGTGTCATCACATTGGTGTCCCCATACATCTGTGTCATCACATTGGTGTCCCCATACATCTGTGTCCTCACATTGGTGTCCCCATACATCTGTGTCCCCACATTTGTGTCCCCATACATCTGTGTCCCCACATTGGTGTCCCCATAAATCTGTGTCATCACATTGGTGTCCCCATACATCTGTGTCATCACATTGGTGTCCCCATACATCTGTGTCCCCACATTGGTGTCCCCATACATCTGTCTCCCCACATTGTTGTCCCCATACATCTGTGTCATTACATTGGTGTCCCCATACATCTGTGTCCTCACATTGGTGTCCCCATACATCTGTGTCCCCACATTGGTGTCCCCACACATCTGTGACCCCCACCAGTCTCCTCATACACTTTTGTCCCCACACATCTGGGTCCCCACACATCTGTGTCCCCACACTGGTGTCCCCACACATCTGTGACCCCACCAGTCTCCTCGTACATCTGAGCCCCCACACTGGTGTCCCTACAATTCTGTGTCCCCACACTGTTGTCCCCACACAGCTGTTACCCCACCAGTCTCCTCATACATCTGTGTCCCCACATTGGTGTCCCCATACATGTGTCCCCACCAGTCTTCCCACAAATCAGTGTCCCCACATTGGTGTCCCCACCAGTCTCCTCAAACATATTTGTCCCCACCAGTCTCCTCATACATTTGTGTCCCCACATTGGTGTCCCCACACATTTGTGTCCCCACCAGTCTCCTCATACATCTGTGAGTCCACCAGTCTCCTCATACATCTATGTCCCCACACATCTGTTACCCCACCAGTCTAATCATACATCTGTCCCCACATTGGTGTCCCCATACATCTGTGTCCCCACATTGGTGTCCCCATACATCTGTGTCATCTCATTGGTGTCCCCATACATCTGTGTCATCACATTGGTGTCCCCATACATCTGTGTCCTCACATTGGTGTCCCCATACATCTGTGTCCCCACATTGGTGTCCCCATACATCTGTGTCCCCACATTGGTGTCCCCATACATCTGTGTCATCACATTGGTGTCCCCATATATCTGTGTCCTCACATTGGTGTCCCCATACATCTGTGTCCCCACATTGGTGTCCCCATACATCTGTGTCCCCACATTGGTGTCCCCTATACATCTGTGTCATCACATTGGTGTCCCCATACATCTGTGTCCCCACATTGGTGTCCCCATACATCTGTGTCCCCACATTGTTGTCCCCATACATCTGTGTCATCACATTGGTGTCCCCATACATCTGTGTCCTCACATTGGTGTCCCCATACATCTGTGTCCCCACATTGGTGTCCCCACACATCTGTGACCCCCACCAGTCTCCTCACACTTTTGTCCCCACACATCTGGGTCCCCACACATCTGGGTCCCCACACATCTGTGGCCCCACACTGGTGTCCCCACACATCTGTCTCCCCACCAGTCTCCTCGTACATCTGAGCCCCCACACTGGTGTCCCTACAATTCTGTGTCCCCACACTGTTGTCCCCACACAGCTGTTACCCCACCAGTCTCCTCATACATCTGTGTCCCCACATTGGTGTCCCCATACATGTGTCCCCACCAGTCTCCCCACAAATCAGTGTCCCCACATTGGTGTCCCCACCAGTCTCCTCAAACATATTTGTCCCCACCAGTCTCCTCATACATTTGTGTCCCCACATTGGTGTCCCCACACATTTGTGTCCCCACCAGTCTCCTCATACATCTGTGAGTCCACCAGTCTCCTCATACATCTATGTCCCCACACATCTGTTACCCCACCAGTCTAATCATACATCTGTCCCCACATTGGTGTCCCCATACATCTGTGTCCCCACATTGGTGTCCCCATACATCTGTGTCATCTCATTGGTGTCCCCATACATCTGTGTCATCACATTGGTGTCCCCATACATCTGTGTCCCCACATTGTTGTCCCCATACATCTGTGTCCCCACATTGGTGTCCCCATACATCTGTGTCCCCACATTGGTGTCCCCATACATCTGTGTCATCACATTGGTGTCCCCATACATCTGTGTCATCACATTGGAGTCCCCATACTTCTGTGTCCTCACATTGGTGTCCCCATACATCTGTGTCCCCACATTGGTGTCCCCATACATCTGTGTCCCCACATTGGTGTCCCCATACATCTGTGTCATCACATTGGTGTCCCCATACATCTGTGTCATCACATTGGTGTCCCCATACATCTGTGTCCCCACATTGGTGTCCCCATACATCTGTGTCCCCACATTGGTGTCCCCATACATCTGTGTCATCACATTGGTGTCCCCATACATCTGTGTCCCCACATTGGTGTCCCCATACATCTGTGTCCCCACATTGGTGTCCCCATACATCTGTGTCCCCACATTGGTGTCCCCATACATCTGTGTCCCCACATTGGTGTCCCCATACATCTGTGTCCTCACATTGGTGTCCCCATACATCTGTGTCACCAGTCTCCTCATACATATTTGTCCCCACCAGTCTCCTCATACATTTGTGTCCCCACATTGGTGTCCCCACACATTTGTGTCCCCACCAGTCTCCTCATACATCTGTGAGTCCACCAGTCTCCTCATACATCTATGTCCCCACACATCTGTTACCCCACCAGTCTAATCATACATCTGTCCCCACATTGGTGTCCCCATACATCTGTGTCCCCACATTGGTGTCCCCATACATCTGTGTCATCTCATTGGTGTCCCCATACATCTGTGTCATCACATTGGTGTCCCCATACATCTGTGTCCCCACATTGGTGTCCCCATACATCTGTGTCCCCACATTGGTGTCCCCATACATCTGTGTCCCCACATTGGTTTCCCCATACATCTGTGTCATCACATTGGTGTCCCCATACATCTGTGTCATCACATTGGTGTCCCCATACATCTGTGTCCTCACATTGGTGTCCCCATACATCTGTGTCCCCACATTGGTGTCCCCATACATCTGTGTCCCCACATTGGTGTCCCCATACATCTGTGTCATCACATTGGTGTCCCCATACATCTGTGTCATCACATTGGTGTCCCCATACATCTGTGTCCCCACATTGGTGTCCCCATACATCTGTGTCCCCACATTGGTGTCCCCATACATCTGTGTCATCACATTGGTGTCCCCATACATCTGTGTCCCCACATTGGTGTCCCCATACACCTGTGTCCCCACATTGGTGTCCCCATACATCTGTGTCCCCACATTGGTGTCCCCATACATCTGTGTCATCACATTGGTGTCCCCATACATCTGTGTCCTCACATTGGTGTCCCCATACATCTGTGTCACCAGTCTCCTCATACATTTATGTCCCCACACATCTGGGTCCCCACACATTTGTCTCCCCACAAATCAGTGTCCCCACACTTGTGTCCCCACATTGGTGTCCCCACCAGTCTCCTCACACATATTTGTCCCCACCAGTCTCCTCATACATCTGTGTCCCCACATTGGTGTCCCCACACATTTGTGTCCCCACCAGTCTCCTCATACATCTGTGACCCCACCAGTCTCCTCATACATCTATGTCCCCACACATCTGTTACCCCACCAGTCTACTCATACATCTATGTCCCCAAATTTGTGTCCCCACATATCTGTGCCCCACCAGTCTCCTCATACATCTGTGCCCCCACATTGGTGGGAACACAGATGTATGAGGAGACTGGTGGGGACACAGATGTGTGGGGACACCAGTGTGGGGTCACAGATGTGTGGGGAGATTGGTGGGGTCACAGATGTGTGGGGACACCAATGTGGGGACACAGATGTATGAGGAGACTGTTGGGGACACAGATGTGTGGGGAGACTGGTGGGGACACAAATGTGTGGGGACACCAATGTGGGGACACAGATGTATGAGGAGACTGGTGGGGTAACAGATGTGTGGGGACAACAGTGTGGGGACACAGAATTGTGGGGACACCAGTGTGGGGGCACAGATGTATGAGGACACTGGTGGGGCCACAGATGTGTGGGGACACAAGTGCGGGGCCACAGATTTGTGAGGAGACTGGTGTCCCCATACATCTGTGGCCCCACCAGTCTCCTCATACATCTGTGACCCCACATTGGTGTCCCCATACAACTGTGTTCCCACCAGTCTCCTTATACAACTGTGTCCCCACCAGTCTCCCCACACATCTGTGACCCCAACAGTCTCCTCATACATCTGTGTCCCCACATCGGTGTCCCCACACATCTGTTTCCCCACCAATCTCCCCACACATCTGTGACCCCACACTGGTGTCCCCACACATCTGTGTGCCCACCAGTGTCCTCATACATCTGTGCCCCCACACTGGTGTCCCCACAATTATGTGTCCCCACACTGTTGTCCCCACACATCTGTTACCCCACCAGTCTCCTCATACATCTGTGTCCCCACATTGGTGTCCCCACACATTTGTGACCCCACCAGTCTCCCCACACATCTGTGTCCCCACACATCTGTGTCCCCACACATCTGTGTCCCCACATATCTGTGTCCCCACACTTGTGTCCCCACACATCTGTGTCCCCACACTGGTGTCCCCACACATCTGTGGCCCCACCAGTCTCCTCATACATCTGTGCCCCCACATTGGTGGGGACTCAGATGTATGGGGACACCGATGTGGGGACACAGATGTATGAGGAGAGTGGTGGGGACTCAGATGTATGAGGAGACTGGTGGGGGTCACAGATGTGTGGGGACACCAGTGTGGGGACCCAGATGTGTGAGGACACAAGTGTGGGGACATAGATGTGTTGGGAGACTGGTGGGGGCACACATGATGTGTGGGGACACCGATGTGGGGACACAGATGTATGAGGAGACTGCTGGGGACACAGATGTATGAGGAGACTGGTGGGGGTCACAGATGTGTGGGGACACCAGTGTGGGGACCCAGATGTGTGATGACACAAGTGTGGGGACATAGATGTGTGGGGAGACTGGTGGGGACACTGATGTGGGGACACAGATGTATGAGGAGACTGCTGGGGACACAGATGTATGAGGACACTCTTGGGGACACCGATGTGTGGGGACACAAGTGTGGGAACACTAATTTGTGGGGAGACTGTTGGGGATACAGATGTATGGGGACACTAATGTGGGGACACAGATGTATGAGGAGACTGGTGGGGACACAGATGTGTGGAGACACAAGTGTGGGGTCACTGATTTGTGGGGAGACTGGTGGGGACACAGATGTATGGGGACACCAGTCTCCCCACAAATCAGTGTCCCCACACTTGTGTCCCCACACATCTGTGACCCCACCAGTCTCCTCATACATCTATGTCCCCACACATCTGTGACTCCACCAGTCTCCCCATAAATCAGTGTCCCAACACTTGTGTCCCCACACATCTGTGTCCACACACTGGTATCCCCACACATCTGGGTCCCCACACTGGTGTCCCCACACATCTGGGTCCCCACACTGGTGTCCCCACACATCTATCCCCACACATCTGTTTCCCTACCAGTCTCCTCATACATCTGTGTCCCCACATTGGTTTCCCCACCAGTCTCCTCATACATCTGTGTCCCCACATTGGTGTCCCCATACATCTGTGGGCCCAATAGTCTCCCCACACATCTGTTTCCCCACACATCTGTGTCCCCATTAGGGCACCCCCTACTGGTGTCCCCATTAAACCCCCCTCCACTGGTGTCCCCATAAGAGCACCCCCCCACTGGTGTCCCCATTAGAGAACCCCCCCACTGGTGTCCCCATTAGAGAACCCCCCCACTGGTGTCCCCATAAGAGCACCACCCCCTACTTGTCACTTGTATCCCCATTAGAGCACCTCCCACTTGTGTCCACATCAGAATTATCAGCACCCGGATGTTTGTGCCATATCAGAGCCATTCAGCCACCCTCCACAGTAGTGTACAGTAATCATCTTGCATCGGCCCCCCTCCCTCCTCCATGCATGTGTACTTTACCAGCGCGTCAGACATTACACACACTGGCTGTTCAGACCTGCTGCACTTCCCGACTCCCGCCTCGCCTTAATACACACTCGTTACTGGTTAACAGCGAGGCGGGAGGCGGAGCAGGGCGGTGTGGCAACGGGTCTAAAACAAATCATTGGCTGCTAGGATGCCCGTGGACCCAGCAGCCAACACAAACACAGTGAGACGCCGGGAGAGATTGCGGGACCTGCGCTGCATATTGCTAGGGACGAATATTCAGCGCAGGTTCCACAACTAACAGGTGGACCAGTGACTCCAGCTGCATGCCGGAGGAAATGGCCTGGCGGGCCGGATGTGGCCCACGGGCCGTACTTTGGAGACCCCTGCCCTAGAGAATGAAATGGTAATCATTGCAATATTTCTTGTCACACCGTATTTGCGCAGCGGTCTTACAAGCGCTCTTTTTTTGGAAAAAAAATAACTTTTTTTGAATTGGAAAATAACACAACAATAAATTTTGCCCAATTTTTTTAGATTTTGTGAAAGATAAAGTTACGCCGAGTAAAATGATACCCAACATGTCACGCTCAAAAATTGTGCCCGCTCGTGGCATGGCGTCAAACTTTCACCCTTAAAAATTCTCGATATGTGATTTTTTAAAAATTCAACAGGTTGCATTTTTTCAGCTAAAGAGTAGCTCTAGGGCTAGAATTATTGCTCTCGCTCTAACGATCGCGTCGATACCTCACTTGTGTTGTTTGAACACCATTTTCATATGCGGGCGCTACTCGCTTATGCGTCACTGTTTCCTAAACGGAGCCTACAGCTGTTGCAAAACAACTCCCCGTTATTACCGGACAGCCATTAACTGTCCAGCCATGCTCCTAGTTAAAGTACAATTGTTGTACAGCTGGTGACGGTGAGCTACATGGTGTATCAGAGCATGCTGGTAGTTGTAGTTTTTAAATAACATCAACTCCATTATTTATTCTAAATTAATTCATCTAAGGGCCAGATTCAGGAACACTTGCGCTGGAGTATTTCGATATGCGCCGCGTAACTGTGATGATGCGCCGTCGTTTCTATGTGCCCGTACCCACCAAACTAGATGCGCCCAATAACGGGTCATTTGCGACCGGCGGAACGTTCCGACGCCAGAGTATCGTCAGCGCTTAATTTCGCTGGGCGCATCAGTCTTAGCGAAGGATTAGCACCATACGCCGGCTACATGCGCCGCGCGTATCTCGTCCGTCCGGCGCAAAGTTATTTCTACAAAAGGGTGCTTTATCTTTACTCCAGATGGCCACAGGTCAGCAGGAGAGCAGCTACAGCAGCGTTACCGACGATAGGAGCTAGCTGAACAACCACACTTGCAAGGACAAAACCTCTGTGTGCCAACATGCCAGGGGCACTCGTGGTCCTAGCACTAGTACTGGGTCCCCCGGAACGAAGGAGGCGGGCACGTGAGAGGATATACCGCACACGTATGAGCCTCTTTGGCATGGGGGATGAGGAGGTGTATCGCCTATTCAGATTCAGCCCTGATGCAATCCTTGAACTAACCACAACACTGCAGGGTGACATCACCAGCAAGACACACCGCTCACAAGCAGTGCAGCCACTGGTGAAGGTCCTGGCAACACTCCATTTCCTTGCCAGTGGATCATTCCAGCGTACAAGTGGAGTGGTGGCTGGGATGTCACAGTCCTCCATAAGCAGATGTGTGCACCAGGTTGTCCCCGCAATCCTCAGACGCATGTCCAACCAGTTCATCAGACCCACCACTGAGGAGCTGCGGCAGAAGGCAATGACAGATTTCTACAGCATTGCCAGATTCCCACGCACCATCGGGGCCATTGATTGCACACATGTGGCCCTACAGCCCCCCAGTGCCACAGAGCACATATACCGCAATCGGAAGCATTGGCATTCCATCAACGTACAGGTGATAGCCGATGCCCAGCGCCTCATATGGCACGTCCGTGCCAAACACCCCGGGTCCAGCCATGACAGCTTCATATACCGTCAGAGTCCCATCCCAGCAGAATTCGAGCAGAACATGTATGGGGACAGCTGGCTGGTTGGTGAGTGACATGGGTGGCAGGCATGACTATCCCCTCCCGTGATGCACAACAGAAGTGGCACATGCATGACTAACATCCTCCTGTCTTTTCCCTTCCAGGTGACTCTGCATATGCACTGGGACCCCATCTAATGACTCCTTTCCGGAACCCCCAAACCAGAGGAGAGAGAAAATACAATGAAGCACACATCAAAACCCGTGCAGTCGTGGAGCAAACATTTGGGCTCCTGAAGTCCCGTTTCCGCTGCCTGGATAAGTCCGGGGGGACCCTATTGTATTCCCCTACCTTTGTGTGTCAGATCATCGGTGCATGTTGCATTCTGCACAACTTTGCTATGAGAAAAGGCCTGCAGATTGACATACGTGATGACCTGACCCCCGACCCACACAGTCCCCACCTGCCAGAGGAGACCCAGTCTGCTGATGGAAGAGCAGTCAGGAGGGTCCTCGCCGTAGGCATCTTTGGACACTAAACCAAAACATTAATCACACAGACAGTGCACGCGTGTACACCACTGATGTCCCTAGATCACACACACCACATGCACATCGCATTGGATTAGCCCAAGTCCAGCATGTAGGAGTTGGGAGCAGTAACGCCAGCGTCAAGGCCCCAATGATGTCACTGTCCATTCATACACCTTTCACACGTCATTCATACAGCCGTGGGGTTAACTTCACCACCACGGCTGAGGGTGACACCCCTTACTGGCAGGAGTGCCACCCCCTCACATTCACACACCATTCACATTGTCCCCTGCACTCCTGACCGTGTGCAGTAAAAAATAACAAAAAAATCTCATAACCTGAGAACAAAAATAAACAAAAACTCATATCCTGAGTATAAACAAAAATATTCAAAAATAAACAAAAACTCATATCCTGAGTATAAACAAAAATATTTAAAAATAAACAAAAACTCATATCTTGAGTATAAACAAAAATATATAACAACCAAAAAATCAAAAAACCCTCATCTGGGATGACGGGGGCTCCTCCTTGGGGGCACTCTCGGGCTCCTCAGCTGCCTGGAGGGAGTGGGTGGTGGTGGGGGTGGGGGGGCATCAGGAGGAGGCTGATCCCCAGGTGGGCCACTCCTGGGAGCTGTTGGCTGCATGCCCTCCAATGCCACAGCAATACGGCTCAGATACAGGTTTGTCTGGGCCTGCATCCTTAGCTGGCGGGTGATCTGATGCCGCTGGTCACGTTGCCGCTGCCTCCCCTCTTCCCGGATGGCAGCTGTGTTGTCTCGGACAGCTGCTGTCAGGTGCCGGATATCAGCCTGCACCTCCCCCAGGCTGGTCACAACGCCCTGCACACGACTGGGCAGCTGTGACATGGAGCCCAGGCTGTCTGCGACCCTGTCTAAGTGGCCAGCCATCTCCCCCATTTGCTGGGTCTGTTTGGCGTGGTCCAACACTACCTGGTCCTGGACCAGATCAGACACCCCCCTGGTCTTCCGGGTCGCCTTCCTGGGGGCAGAAGAAGGTTGTCCCCGTGGGGATGGAGTCACCCTTGAGGGGCTACCTAGGATGGGGGAGGGGATCACAGAGGGCCCTGCAGAGGAGGAGGACTCCTCCAACATTAAAATAAACTCCTGTTCAGGGACAGGCTCCTCCTCAACCACCTCTGCTGAAGTGGTGTGGGCACTCTCCTCCTCCACCTCGGTGTCTCCAGCACCCAGGGCCTCGTCATCAGCATCCCGTTGGGAGGTTGGGGTGGACTGGCCGGTAAGCGATGATGCCCAGCTCCGTCATCTGTGGATGACACAAAGCAGACACATGTTGGTGGTCCCACACACTTGGCACATGTACCCCCCCCCCCACATGCAACACACCAAAAAGGGGGTAAAAATCACTTACCTGTCCTGGAGCCTTCCTCTACGGAGTCATAGCCAGGGACCCCCTCCAACTGCTCCCTGTCCAGGCAGCGGGCGACCACCTCCTCCTCCGCGGTCAGGGTGACAGGACATGGGGGACCACCACCTATGCCCCTCTCATGGCTCCTAATGGTGGCCACCTTGCCACGGACCTTGCGCCGCAGATCGTTTATTTTTTTTTGAATGTCGCCTGCAGTCCGGGTGGAGTACCCCAGCACATTGACCCTGGCAGCTATGGTGTCCAGGATGCCCTGCTTCCTCTCCCGGCTGGTCTTCCTGCTTTTTTTCCCGTGGAGGAAATCATTAAACGTCTCCATAGCCGAGATAATCACAGAGACCTCCTGGGCATTAAAGTTGAGGTTCCTCCTCTCTTTGGGGGTAGCGGGAGCAGCCATTACAGTGCAAAAGTATCTTCCCTGGGGTGGGGGGAAACGGATATACTTTTGCGCCGGAATCGCGTTTCCGCCTGCGCTTTTAAGCGCCCAACGGAAGACATTGCGCTGACGTTTCCCGTGAAGTGGTGCCGACGGAAGTTGTGAGCATGCGCACAAGGGGGCGAGTGGAGCCGCACTCACTGCGCATGCTCCGTGGAGGATGCGCTGAACGTAAGCCTCTGCGCTGGGCTCCGCCCATCATTTACATGTGATCACACCCACTTCCACTTGCGTCGGGTTACGCCAGCGCATTATCGTTACTCTGGCGCAAGTTTACGCGCAACTGCTATGTGAATAACAGTACTTGCGCCGAAAGGGTCTTCAGAGTAACGTAAATGAGAAGCGTTACTCCAGAGGAAAGATACTCTCATCTACCTGAATCTGGCCCTAAATGTCTAAAAAATGGCAAGATATAAAATCTGTCATGTTAACCCTGTCATTGATTAATAAGGCGAGAATGCTCCCAATGTTGAATACCATAGATTTCCGTCATATATCCATAAGGCTTTAAACAAAAGTATTATAATATACTTTGTTCTTCATCTTGCAGACGTTCCTGGAAACAGGATACGATCAGATGCAGAGGCAGGCGGAAAAGAAAGAGGTGGTGCGCTCCGTGATCGAAAAATTAGGAGGACATCCTGGCGGGCCACCAGATCACATGGCCATCTTGAAGAAGTGGTCCGACCTTAAAAGGCGGCATATGGACCGGGTCAGGCGTCTCCGTGCTAAATATCACCCAGGTAAGTTATTGCTGACAGTTATGTTTTTTTTTTCTATAGTGTATTTCGTGCGTGTACTCTAGAGAGGAGCCGGACTGCAGGATTTGGGAGTAGGCAGGCCTCCCCCAGAGGCAATCTGCCACCTTTCTCCATGCCCCTGGTGACAATGGCGTGTGAGAGGGGGTCCTCACATACAGCCCGTCCTACCTGCTCCGCTTTGAAGCCCAACGTGGCAGAGGGACTCCCTATAAGGTAGTGAGAGGATTTGCCCGCTCAAACAGCCCCGTAAGTCCTTCGCCTCTCTTTTTAGAGACCGCGTGGTCAGAGTGCGCGCATGTTAACCCAATTTCGAGTGCGTGTGTAAGTGTGGTGGTTTTTGTGGGAGGGGGGGTGGGCGTACTAAGCGCAGGCTTACCTCGCATAGCACTCCCACCGGAGGCCGGGCTGAGACCACCAAACTCAATTAACATGTAGCCGAGAGCGGGATCAGAACCCCTAGCTGCAGAGGTGAATGGCTTGTCAGCGCAGTGGCAATCGCGTTGACCCACCGCAGCTCCTTTGGTGACAGTTATTTAAGGTCATATGTAATTAATGTAAGGGCAGATGTTGTTAACCCAGACGCCATGTTGTGGTAACATATATCACCACCAGCCAAGGTATTCATAGTACTGTTGAAAAAAGACATGGGACAGCAGACAGCAACACAGAAGTTATGTGGGAACATACATTTCCCATTGCTTTGCATGGGACTTTAAACAAAAACCACGACCATCACAAATGGGGGTAGTTAATGGATAAATTAACGATCCTATGCTTTAAGTGGACGTGTAAGTAACATGTGACCAAGTGTTATCGAAATATCTACAGCTGTTATGAAGTGACATGTATTTCCCATAGAGTTGAATGGATGGGAATTTAAAGAAAAACCCTGACCATGGCAAATGGGGGAGGGTAAGGCTTAAATCACCTATCCTATGTTTGTGGCTGACATATAAGTAACCTGTGTGCCAAGTTTCATGTAAATATCTTTCGCCGTTTGGACGTGATGCTGGTACATACAGACATGTGGAGTTTTATATATATAGATTCCCACTCAATGCCTGTGTTAGGCGTGGGGTTTTCATAGTAATCCCGTGTGATCCATCAGGCCCTTTTTTTAACATGAGATCGTCTGAACAAAACAAAGGAGACAAAAACAGCTCATTTTACCATGGTGGCAGCCCAGCTCACGCTCAATCCCCTGTAGTGCCCACAAGACCCTTTAATATAACATTTTCCCATTGGTTAACTGTCTATATAAATTACTTTGTATTCATATACAATACAGCAGAGTACACCGAATTTGCATACGTCATTAGAAAATATTTTTCTAATACATGAACATTGTGTTATTCTAGGAGCTCCGCTACCAGGTGTGCGCACCAAGCGCACAAGGCGCCAGGCCGCTGATGATGAGGACGAAGAGGAGGATGCGGCAGAGGAGGATGCGGCAGAGGAGGATGAGGCAGAGGAGGAGAGGGATGAGGAGGATCAGCCAGGGACCTCCCACTCGCCAGCCACCGCTCCTGTTGTGGAGCATGTCCCCCCCCAAAACAATCCTGAGGTTGATGATATGCTGGTCGCTGGAGAGGTGGAGTTGGTTGATACTCAACCTCCGGTGAGCCTCGGTCAGGAAGGTAAATATGTGCACAAAGATTAATAACATTTCAACAATAAAATGTAGATATAAAAATGGACAACATATAAAGCGCACCCGTCAGATTGCAGAACCATAATATGGTATTTATGATACAAGTATACAGGTAGTGCAGAATTATTAGGCAAGTTGTATTTTTGAGGATTCATTGTATTATTGAACAACAACCATGTTCTCAATGAACCCCAAAAACTCATTAATATCAAAGCCGAATATTTTTGGAAGTAGTTTTTATTTTGTTTTTAGTGTTAGCTATTTTAGGGGGATATCTGTGTGTGCAGGTGAGTACTATTACTGTGCTGAATTATTAGGCAACTTAACCAAAAAAAAAAAAATATAGACCCATTTTAATTATTTCTTTTTAACAGTGAAACCAATATAACATCTCAACATTCACAAATATACATTTCTGACATTCAAAAACAAAACAAAAACAAATCAGTGACCAATATAGCCACCTTTCTTTGCAAGGACACTCAAAAGCCTGAAATCCATGGATTCTGTCAGTGTTTTGATCTGTTCACCATCAACATTGCGTGCAGCAGCAACCGCAGCCTCCAAGACAATGTTCAGAGAGGTGTACTCTTTTCCCTCCTTGTAAATCTCACATTTGATGATGGGCCACAGGTTCTTCTCAATGGGGTTCAGATCAGGTGAACAAGGAGGCCAAGTCATTAGTTTTTTTTCTTTAACCACTTGAGGCCCGCGCTACCGTCGGATGACGGCAACAGCGCGGGCCTCAATATCCAACATGCCGTCACTTGACGGCATGTCTTTCTGGCGTTCCCAGCGCGCGCTGTACAGCGCGCTGCGGGGAAGCCCTGTGTTGTCCGTGTCCCTTGGACACGGCCAATCACAGATCGCGGCAAACGGCCAATCAGAGCGGCCGTTTGCAATGCGATCTGTGGGCGAATGAGAGATGATCTCTCATAGATCATCTCTCATTGCCGGCTGACACAGAGACAATGTCCTGTCTCTGGAGGGGAGGAGCCCGATCTGTGTTCCTTCCTACATAGGGACACAGATCGGTCACCCCCCCCAGTCACCCCCCCCTCCCCTACAGTTAGAACACACCTAGCATACACATTTAACCCCTTCCTCACCCCCTAGTGTTAACCCCTTCAATGCCAGTCACATTTATACTGTAATTAGTGCATATTTATAGCACTGATCGCAGTATAAATGTGAATGGCGCCAAAAATGTGTCAAAAGTGTCCGATGTGTCCGCCATAACGTCGCAGTAACAATAAAAATCGCAGATCGCCGCCATTTCTAGTAAAAAAAAAATAATAAAAAATAATAATTCTCTCCCCTATTTTGTAAGCGCTATAACTTTTGCGCAAACCAGTCGCTTATTGCGATTTTTTTTTTTTTACCAAAAATATGTAGAAGAATACGTATCGCCCTAAACTGAGAAAAAAAAATGTGTTTTTTTTTTTAATTGGGATATTTATTATAGCAACAAGTAAAAAATATTGGGCCAGATTCAGGTAGATGAGAGTATCTTTCCTCTGGAGTAACGCTTCTCATTTACGTTACTCTGAAGACCCTTTCAGCGCAATTCCTGTAATTCACATAGCAGTTGCGCGTAAACTTGCGCCAGAGTAACGATAATGCGCTGGCGTAACCCGACGCAAGTGGAAGTGGGTGTGATCATATGTAAATGATGGGCGGAGCCCGGCGCAGAGGCTTACGTTCAGCGCATCATCCACGGAGCATGCGCAGTGAGTGCGGCTCCACTCGCCCCCTTGTGCGCATGCTCACAACTTCCGTCGGCACCACTTCCTGGGAAACGTCAGCGCAATGCGTTCCGCTGGGCGCTTAAAAGCGCTGGCGGAAACGCCATTCCGGCGCAAAAGTAGTTCCGTTTCCCCCCACCCCAGGGAAGATACTTTTGCTCTGTAATGGCTGCTCCCGCTACCCCCAGAGAGAGGAGGAACCTCAACTTTAATACCCAGGAGGTCTCTGTCATTATCTCGGCTATGGAGACGGAGAATGAATTTCTCCATGGGAAAAAAAGCCGGAAGACCAGCCGGGAGAGGAAGCAGGGCATCCTGGAGTCGATTGCTGCCAGGGTCAATGTCCTGGGCTACTCCACCCGGACTGCTGGGGACATACAAAAGAAAATAAATGACCTGCGGCGCAAGGTGAGGGACAAGGTGGCCTCCATCAGGAGGTATGAGAGGGGCACAGGTGGTGGTCCCCCATGTCCTGTCACCCTGACCGCAGAGGAGGAGGTGGTTGCTCGGTGCCTGGAGAGGGAGCAGGTGGAGGGGGTCGCAGGCTATGACTCCGTGGAGGAAGGCACAAGGACAGGTAAGTGTTTTTAATCCCCTATTTGATGTTTTGCATTTGGGGGGGGGGGGTACATGTGCCAAGTGTGTGGGACCACCAACATGTGTCTGCTTTGTGTCATCCACAGATGACGGAGCTGGGCCATCATCTGTCAGCCTGCATTCCACCCCATCCCCCCACGCCATCATGTGCCCGAGCCACTGGGTGGTGAAGAGGTTGTGGAGGAGGAGAGTGGCCACACCACACCTGCCGAGGTGGTTGTGGAAGATCCTGCTGTGGCAGAGCAGGACTTTTCTTTGGTTTTGTCTGTCTCCTCCCCTTCTCCTGGCCCGTCTGTCGTCCCCTCCCCCATCCTTGGAAGCCCCTCAAGGGCGACTCCTTCCACCCGAGGACATCCATCTTCTGGCCCCAGGAAGGCGACCCAGAAGACCAGGGGGGTGTCTGATGGTGTCCAGGACCAGTTGGCGAGGGATCACGCCAGACAGACAGAACAAATGGGGGCCATAGCGGTGCACTTGCAGAAAGTGTCTGACAGCCTGGGCTCTGTTGCCAACCTCAGCAACGCAGTGCAGGATGTCAGCTCTAATTGCGCTGCAGTGGTCACCACTTTGGGGGAGGTGCAGGGGGATATCCAGCACCTCACTGCAGCCGTCCAGGCCAACAGTGCTGCCATCCGGGAGCAGGGGAGGCTGAGTCGGCGGGCCCAGCATTACCAGGTGACCCGTCAGCTCCGGATGCAGGCCCAGACCAACAGTTACCTTGGACGGATAGCCAGGGCCTTGGAGGGCACGCAGGCCACACCTGCCAGGAGTGGCCCACCTGGGGATCAGCCACCTCCAGATGCCCCCCCACCCCCACCCACTCCATCCAGGCAGCTGCGGAGCCAGAGAGGGGCCCCCAGAAGAAGCCCCCGGCATCCCCGATGAGGCCTTTTTTTTGTTGCTGGTTTTATATTATTGTTTTTCACATACTCAGGTCATGAGTTTATTTTTTATTTTTCTCAGGTTATGAGATTATTTTTCTTTTATTGATCAGGATATGATCTTTCTAATTTATTTTTGTACTGCACACGGTCAGGAGTGCAGGGGACAGTGTGAATGGTGTGTGAATGTGAGAGGGTGGCACTCCTGAAAGTAAGGGGTGTCACCCTCGGCCGTGGTGGTGAAGTTAACCCCACGGCTGAATGAATCACGTGTGAAAGGTGTGTGAATGGACAGTGACATCATTGGGGCCTTGACGCTGGCGTTACTGCTCCCAACTCCTACATGCTGGACTTGGGCTAATCCAATGCGATGTGCATGTGGTGTGTGTGATCCAGTGGTGTACACGCGTGCATTGTCTGTGTGAATAATGTTTTGGTTTAGTGTCCAAAGATGCCTACGGCGAGGACCCTCCTGACTGCTCTTCCATCAGCAGACTGGGTGTCCTCTGGCAGGGGGGGGCTGTGTGGGTCGGGGGTCAGGTCATCACGTATGTCAATATGCAGGCCTTTTTTCATAGCAAAGTTATGTAGTATGCAACATGCACCGATGATCTGACACACAAAGGTAGGGGAATACAATAGGGCCCCCCCAGACTTATCCAGGCATCGGAAACGGGACTTCAGGAGCCCAAATGTTTGCTCCACCACTGCACGGGTTTTGATGTGTGCTTCATTGTATTTTCTCTCTCCTCTGGTTTGGGGGTTCCGGAAAGGAGTCATTAGATGGGGTCCTAGTGCATATGCAGAGTCACCTGTTAAATTCTGCAGGAGATTGTCAGAGACTGCAGACATAGTACAGCAGATGGTCAGAGACTACAGACATAGTACATGAGATGGTGAGACTGCAGACATAGTACAGGAGATGGTCAGAGAGTGCAGACACAGTACAGGAGATTGTCAGAGACTGCAGACATAGTACAGCAGATGGTCAGAGACTGCAGACATAGTACATGAGATGGTCAGAGACTACAGACATAGTACATGAGATGGTCAGACTGCAGACATAGTACATGAGATGGTCAGACTGCAGACATAGTACAGGAGATTGTCATAGACTGCAGACATAGTACAGGAGATTGTCAGAGACTGCAGACATAGTACAGGAGATTGTCAGAGACTGCAGACATAGTACATGAGATGGTCAGACTGCAGACATAGTACATGAGATGGTCAGACTGCAGACATAGTACAGGAGATTGTCATAGACTGCAGACATAGTACAGGAGATTGTCAGAGACTGCAGACATAGTACATGAGATGGTCAGACTGCAGACATAGTACATGAGATGGTCAGACTGCAGACATAGTACAGGAGATTGTCATAGACTGCAGACATAGTACAGGAGATTGTCAGAGACTGCAGACATAGTACAGGAGATTGTCAGAGACTGCAGACATAGTACATGAGATGGTCAGACTGCAGACATAGTACATGAGATGGTCAGACTGCAGACATAGTACAGGAGATTGTCAGAGACTGCAGACATAGTACATGAGATGGTCAGACTGCAGACATAGTACATGAGATGGTCAGACTGCAGACATAGTACAGGAGATTGTCATAGACTGCAGACATAGTACAGGAGATTGTCAGAGACTGCAGACATAGTACAGGAGATTGTCAGAGACTGCAGACATAGTACAGGAGATTGTCAGAGACTGCAGACATAGTACAGGAGATGGTCAGAGACTGCAGACATAGTACATGAGATGGTCAGACTGCAGACATAGTACATGAGATGGTCAGACTGCAGACATAGTACAGGAGATTGTCAAAGACTGCAGACATAGTACAGGAGATTGTCAGAGACTGCAGACATAGTACAGCAGATGGTCAGAGACTACAGACATAGTACATGAGATGGTGAGACTGCAGACATAGTACAGGAGATGGTCAGAGACTGCAGACACAGTACAGGAGATTGTCAGAGACTGCAGACATAGTACAGCAGATGGTCAGAGACTGCAGACATAGTACATGAGATGGTCAGACTGCAGACATAGTACATGAGATGGTCAGACTGCAGACATAGTACAGGAGATTGTCATAAACTGCAGACATAGTACAGGAGATTGTCAGAGACTGCAGACATAGTACATGAGATGGTCAGACTGCAGACATAGTACATGAGATGGTCAGACTGCAGACATAGTACAGGAGATTGTCAGAGACTGCAGACATAGTACATATGATGGTCAGACTGCAGACATGGTACATGAGATGGTCAGACTGCAGACATAGTACAGGAGATTGTCATAGACTGCAGACATAGTACAGGAGATTGTCAGAGACTGCAGACATAGTACAGGAGATTGTCAGAGACTGCAGACATAGTACAGGAGATTGTCAGAGACTGCAGACATAGTACAGGAGATGGTCAGAGACTGCAGACATAGTACATGAGATGGTCAGACTGCAGACATAGTACATGAGATGGTCAGACTGCAGACATAGTACAGGAGATTGTCAGAGACTGCAGACATAGTACAGGAGATTGTCAGAGACTGCAGACATAGTACAGCAGATGGTCAGAGACTACAGACATAGTACATGAGATGGTGAGACTGCAGACATAGTACAGGAGATGGTCAGAGACTGCAGACACAGTACAGGAGATTGTCAGAGACTGCAGACATAGTACAGCAGATGGTCAGAGACTGCAGACATAGTACATGAGATGGTCAGACTGCAGACATAGTACAGGAGATTGTCATAGACTGCAGACATAGTACAGGAGATTGTCATAGACTGCAGACATAGTACAGGAGATTGTCAGAGACTGCAGACATAGTACAGCAGATGGTCAGAGACTACAGACATAGTACATGAGATGGTGAGACTGCAGACATAGTACAGGAGATGGTCAGAGACTGCAGACACAGTACAGGAGATTGTCAGAGACTGCAGACATAGTACAGCAGATGGTCAGAGACTGCAGACATAGTACATGAGATGGTCAGACTGCAGACATAGTACATGAGATGGTCAGACAGCAGACATAGTACAGGAGATTGTCATAGACTGCAGACATAGTACAGGAGATTGTCAGAGACTGCAGACATAGTACAGGAGATTGTCAGAGACTGCAGACATAGTACAGGAGATGGTCAGAGACTGCAGACATAGTACATCTAAACACGTGAGCAGGACTTTACAGCGTCAGTAGTGACCATAGTAGTCCATAGTGTCAAATAACTAGTGACATAGGTGTCGTGAGCAGCAGCAGTATTAGTAGCAGTAGACAATATAGTGTGAAATGACTCGGGAAAGAGCTGCCATGAACAGCAGCAGCAGCAGCAGTGGTAATAGTAGTATAGAGTGGCAAATAACTTGTGACATAGGTGTCTTCACTGATCCAGAGGACTGATGGGAGAAAGTCATGTGGTCAGATGAGACCATAATATAACTTTTTGGTCATAATTCCACTAACCGTGTTTGGAGGAAGAAGAATGATGAGTACCATGCCAAGAACGCCATCCCTACTGTGAAGCATGGGGGTGGTAGCATCATGCTTTGGGGGTGTTTTTCTGCACATGGGACAGGGTTACTGCACTATATTAAGGAGAGGATGTCCGGGGCCATGTATTGCGAGATTTTGGGCAACAACCTCCTTCCCTCAGTTAGAGCTTTGAAGATGGGTCGAGGCTGGGTCTTCCAACATGACAATGACCCAAAGCACACAGCCAGGATAACCAAGGAGTGGCTCTGTAAGGAGCATATCAAGGTTCTGGCGTGGCCTAGCCAGTCTCCAGACCTAAACCCAATAGAGAATTTTTGGAGGGAGCTCAAACTCCGGTTTTCTCAGCGATAGCCCAGAAACCTGACTCATGTAGAGAAGATCTGTGTGGAGGAGTGGGTCAAATATCCCTCCTACAGTGTGTGCAAAGCTGGTGGAAAACTACAAGAAAGGTTTGACCGCTGTAATTGAAAACACAGCCTACTCTACCAAATATTTACATTGATTTACTCAGGTGTTCAAATAATTTTTTTCAGCACTGTAAATAGATCAGGGAATGCATGACAAGGGACCCTTCAGCGCCCTGAACCGACGGCGGGTGCCAGAAAGTCACCGCCGATCCAGGACTCATTCATCTTTATGAATGTGAGTCTGTCCTCTTGTCCGTGACCACCCCACCTGCCGCGCTGAATGTCCGCTCAGATAGTACGCTGGAGGGGGGGCAAGACAATAGCTCCAGCGCATACTGAGCGAGCTCGCGGCAGGTGTCCAATCTGGCAACCCAGTACTCCATGGGGTCATCGGTATTCATACTCTCCGAAGCACCGGCGGACGCCATGTAATCTGCCACCATGTGGGCCAGCCGCTGGTGGTGACTGCTTCTGCTGCTGCTGGTACTGGGTTGATCCAATTGGAAGAACATCCTCATCTCTTCCATTAGGTCCCCTGCTCGGCTGCTGCTGGGTGCAGACACCTGCTGGGTGAGATGAGGGGTGACAACTGGAGGCCGGGGAGTTGCCTGCTCCAACCGGCTGACAATGCCTGCCTGCAGTTCCTCCATCCGGCGCTGCCTCCGGCTGGCTGGGATGAACTGCTCCACTTTCCCCTTGCACCTGGGATCCAAAAGGGTGGCCATCCAATAATCATCCCTGCCCTTGATGGTCTTAACCCGGGGGTCCCTCCTGAGGCATCTCAGCATGTGGGCAGCCATGGGGAAGAGCGCAGCCCGCTGTGACTCCTCACTGCTGCCCAGGTCAATGAGGTCAGACTCTTCTTCCCTGAGGCGCTGCTGCTCACGCTCAGAGATGCCCAACCCCCGGACTATCGGTGCCCCCAACACCTGCTGTCCCTCCTGGCCAGGCCCTGACTCCAGGACGACACCAGCAACCTCGTCCTCATCATCATCATCATCCTCCTCCTCCTCCTCCTCCTCCTCGTCCTGGCCCTGGTCTCGGTGGAGCAGTGCTGCCTCCTCCTGCTCCACCAAGGCACTCTCCCCAGCTTCGAGCAGGCGATCTAGTGTCCTCTCCAGCACAAACACTATAGGGAGCACGTCATTAAGGCCGACATGCTCCCTGCTGACCATCTTGGTCGCCTGCTCAAAAGGGCCCAACACCTGGCAGACCTGGTGTATCTGCCCCCACTCCGCACAGGTGATGTACGGGAGTGTTGGTGCTGGGCCGGCAGTGGGTTGCTCCAGCAGGTACTGCCTCACCGCCCTTCTCTGCTCCCACAACCTCTCCAGCATTTGGAGGGTGGAGTTCCACCGCGTCACACTGTCCACAATCAGCCTGTGAGGGGGCAGCCTGTTGACCCGCTGCCACTTGGACAGGGACGCGGTAGCGGTTGGGGAGCGCCTGAAGTGGCTGGCAATCCTACCACCCTTAGCACAATGTCACTCAACCCAGGATAGGTGCGCATGAACTTCTGCACCACTAGGTTGAGGACATGTGCCAGACAGGGAACGTGAGTCAGACTGCCAGCCTGAAGGGCGGAGAGTAGGTTGCTGCCGTTATCACAGACAACCATACCTGCCTGGAGCCTTCGGGGTGTCAGCCACTTCTGGACCTGAGCCTGAAGTGCGGTCAGCACTTCTTGTCCAGTGTGTCTCCGGTCCCCTAAGCTAACAAGCTGGAGCACGGCCTGACAGCGCACGTGCACCACACCTGAGTAGCTACGGGGGCGCTTGCTGGGAGGCTCAGCAGCTGCGGAGACAGAGGCTTGACGGAGACCAGCAGTTCTCCCCTGGACGCCCCGGGGCGGCACCACAAAATCTGTTGCCGCCGATCCCTCCCCGGCGCCTTGGAGGGAAACCCAATGGGCAGTAAAGCTTATGTAGCGCCCCTGCCCATGCCTGCTGGTCCAGCCATCCATTGTCAGATGCACCCTGTCGCTGACAGCGTGATCCAGCGACAGGGTTACATTCTTCACAATGTGCTGGTGTAGGGCAGGGACACCAGTCCTGGCAAAGAAATGGCGGCTGGGGACACGCCATTGGGGTTGGGCCTGCTCCAACATCTGTCTGAAGGGGTTGCTGTCCACGATATTGAAGGGCAGAAGATGTTGGGCAATAACCCTTGCCAGGAGCCCATTGAGGGAACGCACACGTCGGTCTCCGGTGGGGAAGGGAGTGTTGCGTTCAAAGGCGTCTGAAATAGTCGCCTGGCGCCGGACGGCAGTGCGGGACACAGACGCGGAGGGTGCTGTCAAAGTAGAGGTCTGGTTGCCGGTACCAGTACCACTACTAGAGGGAGCGGGGGGGCATGACCTGCTGGGAAGAGATGAAGCTGTGGCAGGGGCTGCTGCTCACTTGTGGTGGTGGCGCTGCTACCACCACCACGCTTCATCTTGTCATGCACCCGCCAGTGATTTATCCTCAGGTGCTGGTTCAGGGCTGTGGTACCCACCCGAGCCAAATGCTTCCCTCTCTTCACCCTGACTGAACAGATCCGGCAGATGGCCACTAGAGGGTTGTCTGCCACCAGGGTGAAGTAGGCCCAGACAGGTGACTTCAGCGTCACCCTCCCGTCAGATGGGGTGACGCTGACTTGCACCTGCTGGGACTCGGTACGCACAGGTGGAGCTGCCTGCTGCTGCTGCTGCTGCTGACACCTCCTGCTGCCATGTCCAGTGGAGACCCTGACGCTGGTCTCCCTGGTGGTGACCTGGCGCACAGTTTCCGCAGGGTGCCTACCTTCCCCGTCGTCACTGACGCAGTGAGCCGACGAGCCAGATGGAAACCATGATGGGTCACCCTCCTCATCGCCCCCAGAGATGTCAGACCAAGGGCTGAGATGTTGTGGTCTGAGGGAACCAGCTGACATGGAGCCGATAGCCTGTCTCCGCTGTCCACTCACCCACGCCTGGGTCTGACTAGGTGCTGCTGTTTCCTGCACCAAAACAGCAGCACCACTTTGAAGGGATGTCTCTGGGATACTGACAGCAGGTATCCCATCCTCCTCGTCCATCCCTTCAAAAAGGTCCTGACCATCAGGACAGAGCTGGAGCTCTGCCCGATGCATGGCCTCCACCAAGACATCCCTCTCACTGTCACTGTCGAACAGTAAGATGCTGGACTCTTGGGGGCTGGGGGGGGGGGGGGGTACTACAGGCAACGGTGTAATGGTGGAACTACTGGGAGTCGGGACCGACGACTCAGTGGCACTGCTGTGCCCCATGTAGTCCACCACTACTTGAGCCTGAGATGGCAATATCGGGCGGCTGCCAGATGTAAAAAATTCACGCATGAGGCGGACTCCCCTTCCACCCGATCCTCTACCAATAGTAGGGGCACGAGAGGTACCCCGTGCTGGCAGCGACCCAGCACTGGGAGTAACTCCCCTACCCCTGCTGCCACGGCCACGGATGCCGCTCATGATTGCTGATGTGTGTGGGGGGGTAAACTTTATTGGGGGAGGGAAATGTGTGTAAAATGTTTTTTGGTGTTTTTTTAAAAGACAGGCACGCAGACAAAGACGTACACAGACAGCTACTAAACTATAATAAAACTAGTACACCAAAGACAAGAACTACAAAAAATAAAAAGAAATGCACTAAACAAACACTAACTGCTTACACAAACGTATATGACTATAAACTAAAGCTAATTTTTTTTTTTTTTTTTTTAAAAACACTAACTGACAAGGACTACAACTACAAAAAAAAATTACCTAAAGAAACACTAACTAATAACTTTTTTTTTTTTTTTTTTTTTTAAAAACACTAACTGACAAGGACTACAACTACAAAAAAAAATTACCTAAAGAAACACTAACTAATAACTTTTTTTTTTTTTAAACACAGAACACAGACACTAAACACACACTAAAGTAAGCTAGCTGCAATAAATGTACACCAACAGTATGTACACTTACTATACAGAAATCTAACTAAAATGAACAACACAAAAATTAGCTTTTAAAAAAGCTCTAGGGCCTTTCAGGAATCTGCAATATCTGCACTTAAATTAATAAGAAGCAGTCAATAGCTAAGCTGCAACTTACTACACTAGCACAAGTTCAACAACACAGCAGAAAACAAAAATTAGCTTATAAAAAAGCTCTTGGGCCTTTCAGGAATATCTGCACTTAAATCAACAAGAAGCAGTCAATAGCTAAGCTGCAACTTACTACACTAGCACAAGTTCAACAACACAGCACAAAACAAAAATTAGCTTTTAAAAAAGCTCTTGGGTGTATTGCTTTGAAAAAAGCAGATTATGATTATGAACTGGAAATTATCCACTGGAATCAGTAAGTAGAAAATAGCAAAGATGAAGCACAATGCTGATGATGCAAGATGCAAAATACCAGCAACACAGTCTCCACACTCTCTAGCCAACTTCTGGATCTGCAATGAAATGCTGCTGGGAGTGACCTTATATAATGCCCATACAGGCAGGTTCCTATTGGTTGCTAACCTATGACGAGTGTGGAAGGAGAACTCTGATTGGCTCTGATGCAGAAGGGCGGAGTAAATAATCGCGCAATATCCCGATTGCCGAATATTCGCATTGCGAATATTCGGCAATATAAAAAGATCGCTTCAGCTACTCGAACCAAGGTCTCTAATCATAACAGCAATGCTTTTAGACGTCGAAGGAGATCACTAGGATGTGATCTGTTTTAAAAATTAAACTGAAATAATCGCTCTGTGGCGGCAGATAGGGTGAAAAAGATAATCGCGCGATATCGCTATTGCCGAATGATCGCATTGCGAATATTCGGCAATATAAAAGGATCGCTGCAGCTACTCGGCCCAAGGTCTCTAATCATACCAGCAATGCTTTTACACGTCGACGGGGATGTCTAGGATGTGATCTGTTCTAAAAAAAAAATTGAAAAAATACGAATATTCGAAATAGCGAATATTCACCGCGAAATTCGGAATATATCGCGAATACTCGAATATGCCATATTCGAGCCGAATATTCGCAATACGAATATTCGTGAGCAACACTACTGAAAATACTCTGGCTTACTTGAGGATGGATCACTGGCCAGAGCTTGCACAGTACGCAATTGAGCTACTGGCTTGCCCTGCATCCAGTGTTCTTTCAGAATGCACATTCAGTGCTGCTGGAGGCTTTGTGACTGATCACAGGGTGTGCCTCTCCACTAACTCTGTTGATCGAATGACCTTCATCAAAATGAATCAGGCTTGGATCAACACCAGCTACCAAGCACCTGATGCTGATGCTGATGTTACTGAATAATATTTTTTTGTTGAAATGTCGGATCCCTTTTAGACTGCGTATGCTGATGCTGAGTGACTGTCCTCTTATGCTGCTGATGGAATATCCTTATCCTCACTTTTCTTGCTGATAGCTAGTAAGAAATGTTGTGTTTCTGGGCTCCGCCACCAGTGCCTAAGGCACAATTTTTCTGCCCCTAATAACAATTTTGATGCAATACTTTGCATGTGGCTCCTTGTTGCGCTCCAATTGGAGTTATTGTGAGGGGTTGCAGTGTTGTGTTGTGCCAAAGGCCCAATTTTTCTGCCCCTGTTTAACAGGGGCGCCTAATAACAATTTTTGATGCAATACTTTGCACGTGGCTCCTTGTTGCGCTCCAATTACAGTATGTTTTGAGGGGTGCCCTTTTTTCTCAAATTTTTCTTTCACAAAACAATAATGGCCCTCCCACCACCGCTAAAATATTCAACATATTGTTGCCACACAGCATGTGTGCAAGCAGTATTAATTACTTTTTTTATAGTCCTCTCATGTTGTGCAGGGACATTTCTAAACACGTGCCACTACTATAGACACCCAGCAGGTGTGATATTTAAAGGAATTTTTTTTTCAGTACAGAGTTGGCGTACGGCATTTAGTAATGTAAATATCAGGGATTTGGGCGGGAGTTTATTAGGGGAGGGAGGGGGGTGATGCAGGGGAAGTGTAGTGACATGTGTTTGAACGTGTGGCGGGCCGAATTGAAAGTGAAAGTGGCTT
Source organism: Rana kukunoris (assembly GCA_029574335.1). NCBI lineage: Eukaryota > Metazoa > Chordata > Amphibia > Anura > Ranidae > Rana > Rana kukunoris. Next base: position 61,319,405 of record CM056060.1, on the reverse strand, counting down.
TTAAAAACCGATACCTGTGCGCTTGCAAAGTGCGCCAGAACCTCGGAAGGTTCATTTGCATACTGGGCATGCGCAGAGGGAAATTTCGGGGAATGCCGTGCGCCGCGTCAGTACGAGAAATTCTTGGTAAATCCCAAGCGGCGTAGCAGTAATTGCACTGCGTGACGCAGCGCACGGGAATCTCCGAACGGTTTTCAGCCTGCGCTGACACTGAAGGGGAACTGCCCCCCCACCCCAAAGCACTCTTGTCCATATGTCAATGGGGACAAGAGCCTCTTCCCGACAACCCTTGCCATTGGTTGTTGGGGTATGCGGGCGGGAGCTAATCGGAATTTGGGAGCCCTCTTTAATAAGGTGGCCCCCAGATTCCGGCCCCCACCCTATGTGAATGAGTATGGGGTACATCGTACCCCTACCCATTCACCTGGTGGTAAAAGGGTAAAAATAAGACACCACACTGAATAAAATAATTTATTAGTCAGCTCCGGGGGTCTTCCGCCAACCCACCCCGGTCTTCACCGACGCTGTCTTCCGCCGCGACCCCCTTCACCACGAAGCTCCAAGCTTATGGGGGAGGGCCGCGGGCTTCGTAATTTTCTGCCGGGGTGGGGGTCGAAGATCCCACTCCGGTCTTCTAGCCGTCTGTCACCACGAAGCTTCCTGCTTATGGGAAGCCAGGCAGGGCTTAGCTCCGCTGTCTTCCGCTGCAGGGTGACACTCGCAGGCATCTCCGGTGCCCTCCACTTCTGCCTGGCTTCCATTCGATGTTGACACGACGAGGTCCGGCGCTGAAATGCCGACAGAGCGGTGGGCACCGTCTTATATTGGCATAGAGCGTGGGCGTGGTGATGCCACCATGTGACCTTAACCCATGTGACATTACATTCCCATCATGCACAGTGATGTCACATGGGTTGAGGTCACATGGTGCATCACCACGCCCTATGCTAATATAAGTCGTTGCCCACCGCTCTGTCGGCATTTCAGCGCCGGACCTCGTCGTGTCAACATCGAATGGAAGAAGAAGCCCTGGCCCCAGCGGCGGATCCAGGCAGAAGCGGAGGGCACCGGAGAAGCCCGCGAGTGTCACCCTGCGGCGGAAGACAGTGGAGCTAAGCCCTGGCCCCAGCGGAGGAGCCAGGCAGAAGCCGACGAAGGTGGCAGCGAAGACCGGGCTGGGTTGTCGCCCCTCCCCGGTAGAAGACGGCTCTAGAAGACCGAGGAGGAGCGACGCCCCCGTTGTTCTCTGCCGTTTTCGGCCGGCCCCCCCCCCCCCGCATGTAAAGGAGCTTAATTTGGGGTGGGGCCTGGCCGAACATGGCGGAGAGCATCGGTGGGTGTCACCCCCCCCGGCGGAAGACAGCCCATTAGCCCGCGGGAGGCAGGAGCCCCCCCCCGCAGAAGACAGCCATCAGCCCGCGGGAGGCAGGAGCCCCCCCGCAGAAGACGGCTCTAGAAGACCGAGGAGGAGCGACGCCCCCCGTTGTTCTCCGCCGTTTTCGGCCGGCCCCCCCAGATGTAAAGGAGCTTAATTTGTGGTGGGGCCCGGCCGAACATGGTGGAGAGCATCGGTGGGTGTCACCCCCCCCCCTGGCGGAAGACAGCCATCAGCCCGCGGGAGGCAGGAGCCCCCCCTCAGAAGACAGCCATCAGCCCGCGGGAGGCAGGAGCCCCCACGCAGAAGACAGCCATCAGCCCGTGGGAGGCAGGAGCCCCCCTCCAGAAGACGGCTCTAGAAGACCGAGGAAGAGCAACGCCCCCCATTGTTCTCCGCCGTTTTCGGCCGCCCCCCCCGGATGTAAAGGAGCTTAATTTGGGGTGGGGCCCGGCCGAACATGGCGGAGAGCATGGGTGGGTGTCACCCCCCCACCGGCAGAAAACGGCGTAGCCCGGGGCCCAATGGGGTGGTGGTGGGGGGCCCCGGCAGAAGACCAACGGAGCTGACTATTAAATTATTTTATTCTGTGTGGTGTCTTATTTTTACACTTTTCCACCCGGTGAATGGGTAGGGGTACGATGTACCCCATACTCATTCACATAGGGTGGGGGGCCAGAATCTGGGGGCCCCCTTCTTAGAGGGGGCACTCAGATTCTGATAAGCCCCCCGCCCGCATACCCCGACAACCAACGGCCAGGGTTGTCGGGAAGAGGCTCTTGTCCCTATCGACATGGGGACAAGAGTATTTTGGGGTGGGGGGCAGTGCCCCCCTCCCTCAGAGCACACACTCCCCCATGTCGAGGGCATGCGGTCTGGTACGGCTCAGGAGGGGGGGGCGCTCGCTCGTCCCCACCCCCATTCCTGTCCGGCCAGACTGCGTGCCTGGGATAAGGGTTTGGTCTGGATCTGAGGGGCAACCCCATGCTGTCTTTGGCGTGGGTTTAACCCCTTTTGTTCCAGACCAAATCTAAGAGCCTGTTGTGCACCTGGAGGGGGACCCCCACGCCGTTTTTTTATTTTAAATTTGGCGTGGAGTTCCCCTTTATCCCGGTCCTGTCAGGGGGGGAATGCCTGCTTGTCTGTTCATACAATGTATGAACAGCGATCTGTAATTTCCCCTAGTCAGTCCCACACCCTTTACAGTTAGAACACACCCAGGTAACATAATCAACCCCTTCCTCGCCCCTAGTGTTAACCACTTCCCTGCCAGTGACATTTTTATAGTAAGCAATGCATTTGTATACCATTGGTCGCTAGAAAAATGCCAAAGGTCCCAAAAATGTGTCCGCCATAATGTCACAGTAGCCATAAAAATCACTAATCGCCACCATTACTAGTAAAACAAAAATATATTCCGAAAAAACCCATAAAACGAACCCCTATTTATAACTTTTGCCCAAACCAATTAAACACTTATTGCGATTTTTTGGAACCAAAAATATGTCGAAGAATACGTATCGGCCTAAACTGAGGGCAAAAAAGTTTATTCATATATATTTTTGGGGAGATTTATTATAGCAAACAGTAAAAAAGTTGTCTTTTTAGTTACAAAATTGTCGCTATATTTTTGGTTCGAGCAAAAATAAGAAAAAACGCAGAGGTGATCAAATACCACCAAAACAAAAAATAAAATTTTGTGGGGGATAAAAGAGGACGCCAATTTTGTTTGGGAGCCACGTCGCACAACCGTGCAATTGTCAGTTAAAATGACGCAGTGCCGAAACGCAAAAACTGGCCCGGTCAGTGACCAGTAATATGGTCTGGGGCTCAAGTGGTTAAAAATTAAGAAAACACTGAAGTTAGCCCAATTTATGGCCATAATGTGAAAGATGATGTTACACCGAGTAAATAGATACCCAATATGTCACGCTTTTATATTGCACACACTCATGGAATGGAGCCAAACTTCAGTACTTGAAAATCTCCATAGGCAACACTTTTTTTTATTTTGCAGGTTACCAGTTTCGAGTTACAGAGGATGTCTAGTGCTAAAAGTATTGCTCTCGCTCTAACACACACTATGATACCTCACATGTGGGGTTTGAACGATGTTTACATATGTGGGCGGGACTTACACATTTAAGGCCCGCCCACATATGTAAACAACGTTCAAACCACACATGTGAGGTATCATAGCATGCGTAAGAGTGACAGCAATACTTTTAGCACTAGACCTCCTCTGTAAATCTAAACTGGGAACTTGAAAAAAAAAATGTGCGTGTTCGCTTCTGACTGCGAGCTACTAGGGACAGGGGTGTTTTAATTATTATTATTTATGTTTGTTAGGTAAAAATTCAATAAGACCTCCCCTTCAGGTTGTAAAGCATCAGTTCAGGAAAAAAAAAAACAACTCTCATGCTTTCATCCGCCATTGCAGCTTTGATTCTCTTAATGCATCTTGAGTGAACTGGGCATACTCGGAGACTTAGAAAAATTAAGCTGGGTTTTGGTGCCACAAAATTACTTGCATGTTTCTGAGCATGCTCAGAAAGCTTGTTTTTTGGCTTAGTAATTTAAGGACATCCTTTACAGGTGTAAGCAGTTACAAGTGCACACAAACTAGAGGCTGACATTTCTTCATGTGTTTCCAATTGGTTCATTAGCACACATGTTATAAAAAGCGTGGATAGAGCACATGTCAGCTGCCCTGAGAGGGGGCAGACTTGCTGGCTGGAATGGCGGGGCGAAACAGAGATATTTTGGAGCAAGTTATTTATTTTTTTGGGGGGGCAATTGTTTGATTTAATGATGTTCACTTTGATGTTTTGGTCTGCTGCATAATTTAGCAAAATGTTTCTCAAGATGTTAATGACTAATGTTTTAATCCTGTGGGTCTATCCTGTTATTTCAAAACCATATTCTAATTACTGTCTGAACTAAATCTAGGTCTATGTTTGTTTTTTATGTTTTTTTTTGTTAGTGTGTTTATTTTTAATTGTTTGTTTTTGCTTTCCTTGTTTTGTGGACCAATAAAATTACTTTCACATTTTGAAGTTTGTTTTGTGATATTTTTTTCATGCTACGGATTTTAACTGCTGCGGCTGAAATAGTTTGGGCCTAAACCATCAAGTGTGATTTGTCTCTAAGCGTCTTTGCTGGTGTGTATGCATGAAATGTTTGCCATGTTTACCAGAAAAAGGAAAGACAAAGCGGTAAGTATTGTTTCCTAGAATTGATGACCAATTTTTAAAGCACATGTGCAAGATAAAGGAAAACCTGCAAACAAGGCCTGTTGGGGGGGGGGGTGTATTGGTGGGCAGGCTTGAAATGCTGATTTTCAGCACTGTGCTTGAATCTAAGCACAAGACAATCCTATTCTAATTGGGGGTGTTTGAGGGAAGCCAAGTGAGTGTTAGAACCCCTGCTTGTGTTTTTAGGTTGGGCTTTGTGTCCCTTTTCTTAAAATTGGCTTCACTTCCTGTCACACAGCTGAACAGGAAGTGAGGTTAAAACCCTACCAATGGTCTTTTCTTCGGGACACAGGTCAATCTAACAAGTGTCCCCATTAAGCAAATTGCACTGCTGTGTACACCCAAAATGATTAGTTACTTTGGGGTTTAGTAAAGGCAAAGCCTCTCTGCAGTAGAAGCGTAGTCAATGAAAATCAGAAGGGAAGCACTGATGTTTTTAACATCCAATCCCGCCAATTTTTTTTTCTTCCTTGCTTGTCCACTTGTAGTGCTAAGTGGATTTGCCTTTAGTAAATGGACCCCAAAGTCCAAGATCCCTACTAATTTGGGGTGTACACAGCAAAATGCAATTTCCATAATGGGAAACTATTTAGATTGATCTGTGTGTCCCCAACAAGACATTAAACAGGTTTTTCCCTCACTTCCTGTTTGGCTATTTGGCAGGAAGTGACTGAATTTAGTAGAAAGTGACAACATTTGTGAGGTGTCTTTACCGTATCAGGGGTGCAGGCATCCCCAAAACAAACAATAAAATTGTTTATTTAACATTGGGTGGTGTTTGTGGGGGTCCCTAACACACATTCATACACATTAGCAATGCTGGATCCTGGCCTATTGTATTATCCCTGTCCGTTTAGGGAGATTGGCCTTCACTTCCTGCCCCATAGCCAAACAGGAAGTGATAGAAAAACTAGGCAAATTAAGGGACTCCTGTGCCCCCCCCCCCCCCACAGAACTTGTGTGTGTCCCCTGAAAATTCTTGGGCGGGTCATAAAAAAACAGGGTGTGGCCTTGACAGGAAGGGTGGGTAATTTTTCTATTAGGGTAAGGTGACCAGATTTTGAAAATGAAATCCGGGGACATATTTTTTGTTTACTAGTAATGGCAACAATCAGCGACTCTCTGCCCATTGCCGCCCGCCTCACAGCCTCTCAAGTCTTACTCTTCGTGCCCCGGCTACTACTGTGTGGGGAGCAGAGGAAGATCACTCCCCCAGGGAAGGCAAGGAGATAAACAGGTGGCTGGCCAAGATTTGTGCCAAGGTAGAAAAATATGTGAGCGAAGCTGAATGGGCATGCGCCCGAAACTGAAGAAATATTCCCTCCACTCCGACCAGCACATGATCATCAGAAAGGGGCACAGATAATGGGAAAAATACAACCCCCCTATGCTAGTAGGCACGGCGGAGCGGGGGGGTGTAATTCTATTTTTTTTTTTTTTAATCTGAACTGACTGTCTTTGAAATTGCCCCTGCCCCCTATTAAATCCAATCTGGGAACACAATTGGTCCAGGGACTGTGTCCTCAATCAGGGGACTGTCCCCTGAAACTGGGGATGTCTGGTCACCCTATATTAGGGGGTACAGAAATTTGGTCAGGCCTAGGGCAGCACAAAACCTAAATATCCTACTGCATATTAGGGCTTATTTAGACAGGATCCAATATACAGCATGTTTTTAGATTGTGGGAGGAAGCCCACGCAGGCACAGGGAGATCATGCAAACTCCCGGCAAATGGTGTCACGGGCGGGATTCGAACCAGCGACCCTTTTGCTATACACTACACCACTGTGCTGAACGAACATGATCGCAGCTGAAAGCATGAGATGTTTTTTTTTCTCAAATTCCATGCTTTCCAGCCTGGAGGACAGATGTGGGGTCTTTTTGACCCCGCCTCTCTCCATAAAGAGGACCTGTCACACACTAGTCCTATTACAAGGGATGTTTACATTCCTTGTAATAGGAAGAAAAGTGAAAACTAATACAAAAAAAGGGTAAAAAAAGTGCAAAAATAAAAATATGATGTTAAAATAACAAAAAACAAATAAAAAACTAAATTTAAATGCCCCTCTCCCTAGTAGCTCGCACTCAGAAGCGAACACACATGCAAGTCCCACCCACATATGTAAACACTGTTCAAACCCCATATGTGAGGTATCATAGTGTGCGTTAGAGTGAGAGCAATAATTTTAGCACTAGACCTCCTCTGTAACTCTAAACTGGTAACCTGAAAAAAAAGTCAAGCGTCGCCTATGGAGATTTTTAATTACGAAGTTTAGCGCCATTCAATGAGTGTGCGCAATATGAAAGCGTGACAAGTTAGGTATCTATTTACTCAGTGTAACATCATCTTTCACATTATCCCTAAAAATTGGGCTAGCTTTACTGCTTTGTTATTTTTTAATTCATGAAACAGTTTTTTTTAAGCCAACAAAAAAAAAGGCTTTAGAAACATTTTGGCGCAAATACCGTTTGAAATTTTAAATAAAAAATGCCTGCCACTTTATTCCCTAGGGTGTCTTCTAATAAAATATATATAATGTTTGGGGGTCCTGAGTAATTTTCAAGGAAGAAAATATAATTGTTACATGAAGGAGAGAAGTGCCAGAATAGGCGCATACAAAAGTGCAACAATAAAAGTGAAATATTCCTTTAAATTTCGTACCATGGGGGGGTGTAATCAGGGCCACCATCAGGAATTATCGGACCCCCTACACAGCTTCAGGCATGGGCCCCCTGGAGCAGAGAACCGGGGGGGGGGCTGCCGCGATTTGATAAGCGGGGGGGTTCCTTTACAAAAAAAAGAAATAAAAAAAAATATATATTAAAAAAAGCCATCTGGGGGCCCTGGGGACCTCTGGGCCCTTTAATAAAAATAAACCTCTGGGCCCTTTAATGAAAAATAAATAAAAATATAAATATATATAAAAAAATTATAAAAAAAACAAGGGGGTTGCCTGGGGACCTCTGAGCCTTTTACTAAAAATATATCTATATATAAAAAAAATTAAAGAAAATATAAAACGTTTAAAACATTTTTATAAGCAAAAAGGTTGTCATCTCAGGGCCCTTTAATAATAATATTATATATATATATATATATATATATATATATATATATATATATATATATATATATATATATATATATATATATATATATATATATATATATATACATATATATATATATATATATATATATATATAAATAAATGTATATATATATATATATATATATATAAATGTAAACAAATAAAAAATAAATATATAAAAAATTATAATTTTTTGTATTTTTTTTTTTAAAAAGGGGGGTTGTCATCTGGAGCCCTGGGGATCTCCGGGCCCCTGGGGACCTCCAGACCCCTAAAAAAAACATTGGCCCTTTAATAAAAAAAACTGTCTTTCAAAAAAAAAAAATTTAAAAATAGGGGGTTGCCATCTGGGGCCCTGGGGACCTCCGGACTGCTAAAAAAAAAAAATACAAAAAATTGGCCCTTTAATAAAAAATAAAATAAATAAAATATTAAAAAATATATATATAAAAAAAAAGAGGGGGGTTACCATCTGGGGCCCTGGGTGCCTCCAGGCACCTGGGCACCTCTGGAACCCCGGGCCCCTTACAGGTGTACTGCCTGTAACCCCCTGATGGCGGCCCTGGGTGTAATGTCAGCATGTGAAAAGTGACATTCTGAAGGAAAAAAGACGTTTAAAACAGACTCGCGGCAATAATGAATTGTCGGCTCCCGGGAATTGCAGGAGAATTCATTCATAAAAAACACCAAAAAAAAAGCGTGGGGGTCCCCACAAATTCAATGAACAGACCCTTCAGGTCTGATATGGATATTAAGGGGAACCCCGCCGTCATTTAAAAAAAATGACGTGGGGTTCCCCCCAAATATCCATACCAGGCCCTTCAGGTCTGGTGTGGATTTTAAGGGGAACTCCACCCCAAATTGAAAGAGTTCCCCCTAAAATCCACACCAGACCCCTTATCCGAGCACGTTGACCTGGGCGGCTGCAGAAAAGAGGGGGGACAGAGTGCGGCCCCCCCTCTCCTGAACCGCACCAGGCCACATGCCCTCAACATTGGGAGGGTGCTTGGGGTGCCCCCCAAGCACCTTGTCCCCATGTTGATGAGGACAAGGGTCTCTTCCCCACAACCCTAGCCATTGGTTGTGGGTATCTGTGGGCAGGGGGCTTATCAGAATCTGGAAGACCCCTTTAACAAAGGGGCCCCCCAGATCCCGGCCCCCCCCTGTGTGAAATGGTAATAGGGTACATTGTACCTCTACCATTTCACCAAAAAAAATGTGTCAAGTGTTAAAAAAGACAAGAGCCAGTTTTTGACAAGTCCTTTATTATCTTCTTTCTTCTTTCCTTCCGGTTTCCTCTTCCTTCTTTTTCTTCCTATGCTTCTTTCTTGGGTCTTGTAGTCCCGCATCTTGACCGGCATGTTCTTCCATCTTCTTCTCCTACCGCTGTCCTTCTCGTCCGCATCTTCTTCTGGTTCTTCTTCGCCGGAGGCGCCGCTTCCAATTGAATTCCCCGCTGTATGCCGGACCACGCCCCCTCTGATGCCACGGGCAAGCTCTTAGGAAAGTCCCTGTGTGGTGCCTGTGCGTCAGAAGGGGGCGTGGTCACATGTCAGAGGGCGGGGAATTCAATTGGAAGCTTGTGCGCGGCTTCTTCTTTGCCGGAGTCGCCGCTTCCAATTGAATTGCCCGCCCTCTGATATGTGACCACGCCCCCCTCTGACGCACATGCACCACACGGGGACTTTCCTAAGAGCTTGCCTGTGGCGTCAGAGGGGGGCATGGTCCGGCATACAGCGGGGATTTCAATTGGAAGCGGCGCCTCTGGCGAAGAAGAACCAGAAGAAGATGCGGACGAGAAGGACAGCGGAAGGAGAAGAAGATGGAAGAACACGCCGGTCAAGATGCGGGACTACAAGACCCAAGAAAGAAGCAGAGGAAGAAGAAGAAGGAAGAAGAAACCCGAAGGAAAGAAGAAAAGAAGAAGAAAGAAGATAATAAAGGACTTGTCAAAAACCATCTCTTGTCTTTTTTAACCCTTGACCCTTTTTTTTGTGAAATGGTAGAGGTACAATGTACCCCATTACCATTTCACACAGGGGGGGGCGGGATCTGGGGGGCCCCTTTGTTAAAGGGGTCTTCCAGATTCTGATAAGCCTCCTGCCCCAGACCCCCACAACCACCGGGCAAGGGTTGTGGGGAAGAGACCCTTGTCCTCATCAACATGGGGACAAGGTGTTTTGGGGGGCACCCCAAAGCACCCTCCCAATGTTGAGGGCATGGGGCCTGGTGCGGTTCAGGAGAGGGGGGGCCGCACTCTGTCCCCCCCTCTTTTCTGCGGCCGGGCCAGGTCAACATGCTCGGATAAGGGGTCTGGTGTGGATTTTAGGGGGAACTCCACGCTTTTTTTTTTAATTTGGGGTGGAGTTCCCCTTAAAATCCACACCAGACCTAAAGGGTCTGGTTATTGAATTTGGGGGGACCCCCACGCCCTTTTTTTTTTGGTGTTTATGAATGAATTCTCCTGCGAGCCGACAATTCATTATTGCCGCGAGTCTGTTTTAAACAGCTTTTTTCTTTGGAGAATGTCATTTTGTGCAGGGACAGTTCTAACCACGGGAAAAGTGCGCTTTTTCACATGCTGACTTTACACCCCCCCCATGGTACGAAATTTAACGGAATATTACACTTTTATTGTTGCACTTTTAGCATTACTAAAATCACTGCTCCCGAAAAAACAGCCGTTAAAAAAAAAAAAAAGCATTGATACATGTCCCCTGGGGCAGGACTGAGGTCCCCAAACACTTTTTAGGACAAAACTTGCAGATTAGCCTTTAAAATGAACACTTAAGATTTCCCCCATAGACTTTAACAGGGAGTTCGGCGGCGGCTTTACTTATCAATTGCATTGCACTGCTGTGCTACGCCGGTTCATGCGCCTAATTAGGGCTTCATCCAGCGCACTAATTAAGGCATGTACCGGTGCAGCGCAGTGCCAATAGTAAATCAGCCCCACTGTGTCTCTTTCTATCTCTCTCTCCTCTCTCTCTGTCTGACTGACTTCTCTAAGCAAGCCGGAACACACTACACGGGGCCGCCCAGGAGGCGGCCTTTTATAGTGTAAGGCGTGTGCTAAAGCCCTGAGCCCTAATTGGCCAAAGCACCCAGGCTTTGGCCAATTAGGTCTCTTCGTTTTTTGGGCGCTCTGATTGGCCAAGCATGCGGGGTCATGGTGCATGCTTGGCCAATCATCAGCGCGCAACGCCGCAGTGAATTTTGGGTCATTCGAATTTGGCGCGAACGACCCGATTTTTTCGTTTTCGACGAACGATCGAACGTGCAATGTTCGATGCGAACATGTGTTTGCATCGAACGCGAAGCTCATCCCTAATAGTCAAAGCCTTCCGTGGGGCTGTCATCCGCTGACCACGGGCACTCTTCGGCTACATACCAACGAAGAGCTCTGTAGCTTTCGTCCAACCGCATCTCTGCCCGGATCAGCCTGCCTAACTCCGCTGTCCACTCCTGTTTTGGTTGTTCCCCCAATAACAGCATTCGTACTTCATACTGCGACCAGTACCTTACATGGATGGAGGGGAGGACTTTTCCCTGGTGTTGCTGCTCGAGAGCTAGCGCTTCCTTCCAGAGTTCGCAGCGGATCGAATCAGACCATTCAAGTAGGACCTGCTCTGATTCTGGTCCTGTGTGCTGTATCTCCTTCTCTCGCAACCTCCTTCCAAATTCCTCTTCCATGGCGGCTGGTATCTGTACCTCTCCTATCCTGCTATCCCGGCCTTGGATCCAGGAGGAGATTGATGTCCCGACTGCAGAAAGCATCCCGCTGATGTGCCACCACTGTCACGGAAGGTCCCCGCATCCAGACCAAATGCTTCCGTCAGATACTGCTTCCCATCAGTCTGGACAAAAGTATCAGATATTCCAGCTACCTTGAAACACACAACGAGACGAGACTTGTATGTGTGCCAAGTATGGAAAGTTACATAGGACCAAAACCACAATCTTATATACAGCAAAGAGGAGGTAACCAGAACAATAATCAACATGAGCTAATTATCTAATCTTTCTTCCAGACAGGAGACCAGTCGCTTCGGCTCCTCACTATCTGCTTAAACAATACACAATCTCTTAAGTGTAAACACAGCGCATTTTCACACACACAATGGATTCAATTGACACAAAGAACAGTGTGAGAGATGACTGGTGGTTTGGACATTAGCATTCACATTCCTTTATCAATAGAATTCAATTAACCTTTAGAATACTCAATCACAGATAATCTAATCAGTAGCTAGACATTTCGGCACCGCATCATCTATTCACCTGCAGAACACAATGGAAAGGTATTTCACAAGCCCGGCTTAACTTAGCATTTCAATAGTCGGAGCTAAGCATTGAAGGGTCATTGTCCTAGTGACCTAGTCAGGACAAATTAAGCCACTTGTAATGAACTGTCAGTAATGTCCCATCTTCTGCAATACATGATATAATTTCTTTGTCACCCTATGACCCTATTGGACATAAGGTGACCCTAGACATAGGGGAATCTGAGTCTGTCGCAGGCTCTGACCATGTTAATTTAGCCAAATTTTATAGGCTTCTGTTCCAGCCCTGGCTGTGCTGTGTGCCTATCCTCTTGTCTGGGGACTTCAGTCACCCCCAGACTGCAGGGGGCAGCAGTAGAATCAGGGTAGTGTTTATCCTCGGCAGCTAATCAGGAGGGTTGATCGCCTCGCTGTGCATGCTGGGAGGGGTATTTAGGGGGCAGACGCCATTAAGGTCGTCGCCCCAAGCCTTCAACCTGGGCAGTCGTCCCACTACCCTTGTGTGTTGCCATCCTGGCCGGGGTGTGTGTGTGTATGTGTTGCTGTGTTCCTGGCTCCGGGACCACATTGGTCTGGAGCGTTAACCTGCCTCGTAGGCTCAGTAAGCAGATTGAGTCTACAGATTTACAAGTGGTCCTGTGCTGTCCGTCCAAAGTGGAGGCAGCCGGTCAAAGGAGAACCTGTCTGAGGGACACTGAGCACGAGGCTGGTGTCGCAGGAGATGCCTATATGCTCATTGTGACGAGACCCTTGCTCGCCCAGGTCCTGCTCTCCTGACACTCCTCTGCTACTATCGGATCAGATTGCAGATTGCAACATCTGATGGTCCAGTCATCCAAGGTTCTGGGATCCAACCTACAGCTCGGTGCCGATCGGACTCATCAAGAACACACACCAAGCAAGTTGTATGTATGTTCAAACAGGACACAACTTTATTGAAACATTCTCCTGGTTATATACAGGTTACAAGCTTTCATTAATCAAAGAACAATGAAATCTCCACCCCCTTTTCCACACACTGGGGCTTCCATACAGATAGACATTTCGGCACCGCAAAGCTTTACACATCACATTACTTTATCAATAGAATTAAATTAACCTTTAGAATAATACATAAACACAGTCTAAAAGACATTTACTTGAATATGTTATCTAGGCAGCTTGGGAAGCTCCCTTGAACATAATTGACATGCTAATTCAATACACCTGAATGGAGACTGCTACTTTGTAGTACAATACACAATCTTTTAAGTGTAAACACCGAGTCTCTCATACACACAATAGGGTCAATTAGCTGGAGAATAGGACATTTAGCATTTAGCAGTATGAAAGAGTCACTCTGCAATTAACCCTTGGAGTTCAGAATTAACAAACTTAAAATATCCCTACAGATATCTCAGAATATAATGTGGATAATCCATACATAATAATCCTATCGCGGGTAGCCCAAGATATCAGTCTTTGGTTCATGACACTCATCAAAGGACACTTTGTACCTGAAAGGCTACTTTTGAGGGATGCGGGGTGCTCCTGTGCCGGCGTCACCAATGACTCTTATGTCTAGGGTCACCTTATGTCCAATAGGGGCATAGGGTGACTGAGAAATTATATCATAAATTACATGAGATGGGACATTACTGATAAATCATGTATTGAGGGATATCTTGAGATATTACAAGTTGTTGGTTAATGTTGACCCACAACCGGTCAATAGTGACTCATTCCTCTGTGTAACAGGCTGTTGAGGTGTTAATTGAGGCTGGCTCCTGAAAGACATTCCATTGTGTGATAACACTGTTCAAAGCCTATTGATGATCAGGTATCGGAGACAGTACGTCTGTCTAAGATGTGGATTGAGGGGAACTCATTGTGTGATGCTGTTTTGTGTGAATTCTATTGATAATAGATGTGACTTGTCAGCTGTAGTAATTAACTCCTGTAGGTTCGGTGCCAGAGTGTCTATCTAAAATCTGTATTGAAGCCCCACTGTGTGATGAGGGGGGTGGAGAGTTGCATTGTATATGTGATTAACTGTGACATGTTTGTAACTGTATAAGAACCAGCTGAGTTTACCATTAAAACGTTCTTACATTTGACTCAGAGAGAACGGAGCTTGTTTCGTCTTAATTCTGGGGAATGAAATGGATCTTGTCTACATGGGTTGTCGGACTGTCGGTTAAGCTGTCGTGGTTGGGGCGATGGAAGGGAGATCATAAACGGTGGTGACCGTTACAATGTAATTGAAGCTATTTGAAGGAGATCCGGGTGCTAAATCTAGTTGAGAGGGATTTTGGACCGAGATTGTCTCCACCTTTAGGAGGGTCTGTGGCAGAGACTTTAAACTAAAGTTCTGAGTGACACTCTGGCTGCTAGGCTGGTGAATGAGGCCTATCCAAGTGCACTGTACCCACTCTGGCTAGAGTGATGAAGAAGTTTCTCATTGGAAGCAGGACTGTTTCCGTGCCAGTTGGCCCTGAATCCGCCATTTCCATTTCTTCTATCCCTTTACCTATTTTTACATCTATCGTTTTTACCCGTCTCGGAAATAAAAGCACAGAAAAGACACCTGTCGTGTGGACATTGATTTTATTACAGCTCTCATCCAGTAGACTAGACCGCGAGAAGACAAGACGTAACATGCCACCCCAATTAAACCAGCAGCTCCTTCGGGGGTTGTGCTACATATGGTTTCCTCAGGCCAGGTGAGTTTACTCGTACGGGGACGAGATCCTGCATAATCTTGATCTAGCAGTTAGTTCGGTACACTGATCATTTCCGGTTGCATCTGGACGCTTGCAAGACACAGCAGACAGGAGTCGGTACTGATGTTAGATTTTTCTAGAACAGCAATACCTGGTGCCTGGTCACAGTTTTTTTATCAGCTAATGGTGATCACTGCGAATAAACCCAGGGATAGTCTACTTTTACCTTTCCCTAGTACTCCCCTCTCCATGGCACAGTTAATGAAACATTGCAGCACCCTGCTGTCAAACCTAGGTTGGTAGGGGCAGCTTCCGCTGCTTCTCACCAAGGGGTCCCGGTTCATGTAATTAAGAATAGGGATGAGCTTCATGTTTAAAGGGGTGTTCCAGCCCTAAGTTGTGTTTATTAAAAGTCAGCAGCTACAAAAAGTGTAGCTGCTGGCTTTTAATAAACACTCACTTACCTGCTCCTGCGTTCCAGCGACGCGCCAACCGGGGCTCCGCTCCTCTCCCCCCTGCCCGGCCGGCGTCTCCATCCTGACTGTGGGCACCCAGCCGTGACAGCCTTCGGCTTCACGGCCGGGCACCCACTGCGCATGCGCGAGCCGTACTGCGCATGCGTGCGCGGCGCGGCTCGCCGCTGATTGGAGAGGCGATCGCATGGGACCCGTCAGTGTCCCATGTGATCGCCTACAGGGAGGGGGCTGGTGTAGGCGATTAAGCTTAATCGCCTAACCAGCCCCTCGGCGGAAGCAGGAAGTGGGACAGGAAGTCCCACTCCTACTGAAGCCCCCACTCCCCCCCCAAAAAAATTACATGCCAAATGTGGCATGTATGGGGGTGAGGAGTGGGAAAAGCTAAGGTCGTTTTTTTGGGTGGAACACCCCTTTAAGTCGAGCCCATGTTTGACTCGAACATCGGCTGTTCGACCGTTCGTTGAAAATCGAACAAAACAGGTCGTTCGCGCCAAATTCGAGTGACGTGCCACAGCCCATAATTCACTGCGGCATTGCGGGCTAATGATTGGTCAAGCATGCACTATGACCCGCATGCTTGACCTATTACAGCGTGCAAAAAAACGGAGAGGGTGGTTTGGCCAATTATGCCTTAGGGCTTTAGCACACGCCCCACACTATAAAAGGCCGCCTACAGGGCGGCCGCGTGTAGTGTGTTCCGGGCTTGTTCCAGATCAGAGAGAGAGAGAGAAAGATTGTCTTTTTTCTAGCTAGAGAGAGCAGGCAGGTTAGTCAGTAAAATTTACTGGGCCAGATTCTCTAAGAAAATCGCCGGCGTACGTAAGCCATTTACACTACGCCGCCGCATCGTACTAGAGCAAGTGCCGTATTCTCCATGCACTTGCTCCGTAGTTTCAAATGGGGCGGCTTGTATTTAAATTAAGCGCGCCCCCGCGTCGAACGAACTGCGCATTCACCGGCCGGGGAAAAAGCCCAGTGCGCATGCTCCAGCTCACGTCGGAAAGCGTCGTTGAAACCGACGTCAAAACGACGTGATCATCACTACGCAATGCCCTATTCGCGAACGAGTTAGTAAAACGATGTAAGCGACGGAAAAAGCCGACGCTGACCCAACGCCATACTTAACATGGCATCCGACGGCACCTGACGGCATCCGACGGGACTTCGTGAAGTTACTCCTCATAGAAGCAGGGGTAACCTTACGAGTTGGTAAACGACGTAGGCGACGACGGGGCGGCGTAAAATCGATCGGGAATCGGCGTAGTAGCCTCATTTGCATAGAGTTGTCATTACAACTACGATCCGCAAGTGTAATGGTATTACACTTGTCGGATGTTCAAGCGTATCTATGCCAAAGTGATGCTAAGCATCACTCGCATAGATATGAGCCAAAAAAAACGGTGATACGACGGGGTATCTGAGATACTCCGTCGTAGCGCCTCTGAGAATCTGGCCCACAGTGTGTAGAGGATATATATACATCCCAGGAGTTGTACATATATTTATACAATGTACTGTATAGTTTAGTTAGATTAGTTCTTCCTAATCTGTCAGGCAGTTGATTGTGCTAGCTGCAGTGTTCTCAAGTGTTGTATTGCCCGTGTGCTCAGTGCACCTAAACCAACTTGCTGTATACTGCAAGTTGGCACATTACTTTACAACTAAACCCATTTGGTGCATAGTGCAAGTGTGCTCATTACTTTACAACGAAACCCACTTGGTGCATAGTGCAAGTGTGCTCATTACTTTGCAACTAAACCCACTTGGTGGTGCATAGTGCAAGTGTGCTCATTACTTACTTTGCAACTAAACCCACTTGGTGGTGCATAGTGCAAGTGTGCTCATTGCTTTGCAACTAACCCACTTGGTGCTGCATAGTGCAAATGGGCTCATTGTTTAGCAACTAAACTCAGTTAGTGGTGCATAGTGCAAGTGTGCTCATTACTTTGCAACTAAACCCACTTGGTGGTGCATAGTGCAAGTGTGCTCATTACTTTGCAACTGAACCCACTTGGTGCATAGTGCAAGTGTGCTTATTACTTTGCAACTAAACCCACTTGGTGCATAGTGCAAGTGTGCTCATTACTTTACAACTAAACCCACTTGGTTCATAATGCAAGTGTGCTCATTGCTTTGCAACTAAACCCACTTGGTGGTGCATAGTACAAGTGTGCTCATTACTTTGCAACTAAACCCACTTGGTGGTGCATAGTGCAAGTGTGCTCATTACTTTGCAACTAAACCCTCTTGGTGGTGCATAGTGCAAGTGTGCTAATTTCTTACTTTGCAACTAAACCCACTTGGTGGTGCATAGTGCAAGTGTGCTCATTGCTTTGCAACTAAACCCACTTGGTGGTGCAAAGTGCAAGTATGCTCATTACTTTGCAACTAAACCCAATTGGTGGTGCATAGTGCAAGTGTGCTCATTACTTTACAACTAAACCCACTCTGTAAGCATAGTGCAAGTGTGCTCATTACTTTGCAACTAAACCCACTTGGTAAGCATAGTGCAAGTGTGCTCATTACTTTGCAACTAAACCCACTTGGTAAGCATAGTGCAAGTGTGCTCATTACTTTGCAACTAAACCCACTTGGTGCATAGTGCAAGTGTGCTCATTACTTTGCAACTATACCCACTTGGTGCATAGTGCAAGTGTGCTCATTACTTTGCAACTTAACCCACTTGGTGGTGCATAGTGCAAGTGTGCTCATTATTTTACAACTAAACCCACTTGGTAAGCATAGTGCAAGTGTGCTCATTACTTTGCAACTAAACCCACTTGGTGCATAGTGCAAGTGTGCTCTTTACTTTGCAACTGAACCCACTTGGTGGTGCATAGTGCAAGTGTGCTCATTAATTACTTTGCAACTAAACCCACTTGGTGGTGCATAGTACAAGTGTGCTCATTACTTTGCAACTAAACCCAATTGGTGGTGCATAGTGCAAGTGTGCTCATTACTTTGCAACTAAACCCACTTGGTAAGCATAGTGCAAGTGTGCTCATTACTTTGCAACTAAACCCACTTGGTGCATAGTGCAAGTGTGCTCATTACTTTGCAACTAAACCCACTTGGTGCATAGTGCAAGTGTGCTCATTACTTTGCAACTAAACCCACTTGGTGGTGCATAGTGCAAGTGTGCTCATTACTTTACAACTCAACCCACTTGGGAAGCATAGTGCAAGTGTGCTCATTACTTTGCAACTAAACCCACTTGGTAAGCATAGTGCAAGTGTGCTCATTACTTTGCAACTATACCCACTTGGTGCATAGTGCAAGTGTGCTCATTACTTTGCAACTTAACCCACTTGGTGGTGCATAGTGCAAGTGTGCTCATTATTTTGCAACTAAACCCACTTGGTAAGCATAGTGCAAGTGTGCTCATTACTTTGCAACTGAACCCACTTGGTGGTGCATAGTGCAAGTGTGCTCATTAATTACTTTGCAACTAAACCCACTTGGTGGTGCATAGTGCAAGTGTGCTCATTGCTTTGCAACTAAACCCACTTGGTGGTGCATAGTGCAAGTGTGCTCATTACTTTGCAACTAAACCCACTTGGTGGTGCATAATGCAAGTGTGCTCATTACTTTGCAACTAAACCCACTTGGTGGTGCATAGTGCAAGTGTGCTCATTGCTTTGCAACTAAACCCACTTGGTGCATAGTGCAAGTGTGCTCATTACTTTGCAACTAAATCCACTTGGTAAGCATAGTGCAACTGTGCTCATTACTTTGCAACTAAACCCACTTGGTGGTGCATAGTGCAAGTGTGCTCATTACTTTGCAACTGAACCCACTTGGTGCATAGTGCAAGTGTGCTTATTACTTTGCAACTAAACCCACTTGGTGCATAGTGCAAGTGTGCTCATTACTTTACAACTAAACCCACTTGGTTCATAATGCAAGTGTGCTCATTGCTTTGCAACTAAACCCACTTGGTGGTGCATAGTACAAGTGTGCTCATTACTTTGCAACTAAACCCACTTGGTGGTGCATAGTGCAAGTGTGCTCATTACTTTGCAACTAAACCCTCTTGGTGGTGCATAGTGCAAGTGTGCTAATTTCTTACTTTGCAACTAAACCCACTTGGTGGTGCATAGTGCAAGTGTGCTCATTGCTTTGCAACTAAACCCACTTGGTGGTGCAAAGTGCAAGTATGCTCATTACTTTGCAACTAAACCCAATTGGTGGTGCATAGTGCAAGTGTGCTCATTACTTTACAACTAAACCCACTCTGTAAGCATAGTGCAAGTGTGCTCATTACTTTGCAACTAAACCCACTTGGTAAGCATAGTGCAAGTGTGCTCATTACTTTGCAACTAAACCCACTTGGTAAGCATAGTGCAAGTGTGCTCATTACTTTGCAACTAAACCCACTTGGTGCATAGTGCAAGTGTGCTCATTACTTTGCAACTATACCCACTTGGTGCATAGTGCAAGTGTGCTCATTACTTTGCAACTTAACCCACTTGGTGGTGCATAGTGCAAGTGTGCTCATTACTTTACAACTAAACCCACTTGGTAAGCATAGTGCAAGTGTGCTCATTACTTTGCAACTAAACCCACTTGGTGCATAGTGCAAGTGTGCTCTTTACTTTGCAACTGAACCCACTTGGTGGTGCATAGTGCAAGTGTGCTCATTAATTACTTTGCAACTAAACCCACTTGGTGGTGCATAGTACAAGTGTGCTCATTACTTTGCAACTAAACTCAATTGGTGGTGCATAGTGCAAGTGTGCTCATTACTTTGCAACTAAACCCACTTGGTAAGCATAGTGCAAGTGTGCTCATTACTTTGCAACTAAACCCACTTGGTAAGCATAGTGCAAGTGTGCTCATTACTTTGCAACTAAACCCACTTGGTGCATAGTGCAAGTGTGCTCATTACTTTGCAACTAAAACCACTTGGTGCATAGTGCAAGTGTGCTCATTACTTTGCAACTAAACCCACTTGGTGGTGCATAGTGCAAGTGTGCTCATTACTTTACAACTAAACCCACTTGGGAAGCATAGTGCAAGTGTGCTCATTACTTTGCAACTAAACCCACTTGGTAAGCATAGTGCAAGTGTGCTCATTACTTTGCAACTGAACCCACTTGGTGGTGCATAGTGCAAGTGTGCTCATTAATTACTTTGCAACTAAACCCACTTGGTGGTGCATAGTGCAAGTGTGCTCATTGCTTTGCAACTAAACCCACTTGGTGGTGCATAGTGCAAGTGTGCTCATTACTTTGCAACTAAACCCACTTGGTGGTGCATAATGCAAGTGTGCTCATTACTTTGCAACTAAACCCACTTGGTGGTGCATAGTGCAAGTGTGCTCATTGCTTTGCAACTAAACCCACTTGGTGCATAGTGCAAGTGTGCTCATTACTTTGCAACTAAATCCACTTGGTAAGCATAGTGCAACTGTGCTCATTACTTTGCAACTAAACCCACTTGGTAAGCATAGTGAAAGTGTGCTCATTACTTTGCAACTAAACCCACTTGGTAAGCATAGTGCAAGTGTGCTCATTACTTTGCAACTAAACCCACTTGGTGCATAGTGCAAGTGTGCTCATTACTTTGCAACTAAACCCACTTGGTGGTGCATAGTGCAAGTGTGCTCATTACTTTACAACTAAACCCACTTGGTAAGCATAGTGCAAGTGTGCTCATTACTTTGCAACTAATCCCACTTGGTGCATAGTGCAAGTGTGCTCAGTACTTTGCAACTGAACGCACTTGGTGGTGCATAGTGCAAGTGTGCTCATTAATAGTGTTGCTCACGAATATTTGTATTGCGAATATTCGGCTCGAATATGGCATATTCGAGTATTCGCGAATATTTCGAATTTCGCATATTCAGATTTTTTCAATTTTATTTTTAAAACAGATCACATCCTAGTGATCTCCATCGACGTCTAAAAGCATTGTTGGTATGAT
Organism: Rana kukunoris; assembly: GCA_029574335.1. NCBI lineage: Eukaryota > Metazoa > Chordata > Amphibia > Anura > Ranidae > Rana > Rana kukunoris. The sequence goes on along the minus strand of CM056060.1, from coordinate 61,298,297 downwards.
TAGAGACCTTGGGCCGAGTAGCTGATGCGATCATTTTATATTGTTGGAAATTCGCAATGCGATTATTCGGCAATAGGAATATCGCGCGATTATTTCCTCCGCCCTTCTTTTGCATCAGAGCCAATTTTTTCAATTTTATTTTTAAAACAGAGCACATCCTAGTGTTCTCTATCGACGTCTAAAAGCATTGCTGGTATGATTAGAGACCTTGGGCCGAGTAGCTGAAGCGATCATTGTATATTGCCGAATATTCGCAATGCGAAAATTCGGCAATAGGAATATTGCGCGATTATTTTCCCCGCCCTTCTTTTGCATCAGAGCCAATCAGAATTCTCCGAATATTCGACAATGCGAATATTCGGCAAAAGGAATATTGCGCGATTATTTTCTCCGCCCTTCTTTTGCATCAGAGCCAATCAAAGTTCTCCTACCACAGTTGTCAGAGGTTAGCAACCTCCATAGCAACCAATAAGAACCTGCCTGCACGGCCATTATATAAGGTCACACCCAGCAGCATTTCATTGCAGATTCAGAAGGTGGCTATAGAGTGTGGAGTGTTTCTGTGTGATCTTACAGCTTGCAGCATCAGCATTGTGCTTCCTTGCTAGTGATTTCAGATCATATTATCCTTATTCTAAACTGCTTTTTTCAAAGCAAAAGACCAAGAGCTTTTTTAAAAGCTAAGTTTTGTGTTGTATTGTCCATGTTAGTTTAGCTTAGTGTTAGATAGATTTCTGTGTAGTAAGTGTACATATTGTAAGTGTACATTTCTTTAAGCTAGCTTAGTTTAGTGTGTGTTTAGTGTCTGTGGGCCAGATTCACAGAGCGATTACGCGTGCGCAACTGCTGTTGCGCGTGCGTAAGTCTAAATGTGCGCGTGCGTATAGTTGGACGCGATTCACAAAACAATATACGCCAGAAATCTACGTTTTTTGGTCCGGCGTAATTGAGTTAGACATTCGCTTCCCTTCGCGCAAAACTGCGCTAGACACACCATTGATTTGCTAGTCAAATATGCTAATGAGGGAGTTACGGGGATCCACAAAAAAACGCAGTTGCTGCGCAGGCTACGCGATGTGCGCAACTGCAAAATGTCCTGTCTAAAGTTAGAGCCCATAAAAGCTGATCTAACTTTTGAAAAAAAATCTAATTGTCAGATAAAGCAACACCGTTATTGAGGAGCAGACCACACACACGTGTTGCACTACAATTTGACTGCCAACATGCTAGGGGCATCGTCGCTCATAGCTGCACTAGTGAATATAGATGACCAAAGAAGGAGGAGGGCATGGAGGATGGCACGGGAGAGGGTATACCGCACACGCATAGACCTGTTTGGCATGAGTGATTCTGAGGTGTATCGCATCTTCAGATTCCCCCCTCATGCCATCCTGGAATTAACCACAACCCTGCAGGAGGACATCACCAGCCCAACACAACGCTCACATGCAGTGCAGCCACTGGTGAAGGTCCTGGCAACACTCCATGTCCTTGCCAGTGGCTCTTTTCAGCGTACAAGTGGAGTGGTGGCTGGGATGTCACAATCCTCCATGAGCAGATGTGTGCACCAGGTTGTCCCTGCAATCCTCACACGCTTGGCCAACCAAATCATCAAACCCACCACTGAGGAGATTCGAATCAAGGCAATGGCAGATTTCTACCGAATTGCCAGATTCCCACGCACTGTGGGGGCCATAGATTGCACACATGTGGCACTCCAGCCCCCCCATGAGACCGAGCACATGTACCGCAATCGGAAGAATTGGCACTCCATCAACGTACAGGTGATAGTTGATGCCCAAGGCCTCATATGGCACGTCCGTGCCAAACACCCAGGGTCCAGCCATGACAGCTACATATACAATCAAAGCCACATCCGAACAGAATTCGAACAGAACGTGTATGGGAACACCTGGCTGGTTGGTGAGTGACATGGGAGTCAGGCATGACTATCCCCTCCCGTGATGCACAACAGAAGTGGCACATGCATGACTAACATTCTCCTGTCTTTTCCTTTACAGGTGACTCTGCATATGCACTGGGACCCCATCTCATGACTCCTATCCGGAACCCCCAAACCCCAGGAGAGGAACGATACAATGAAGCACACATCAAAACCCGTGCAGTGGTGGAGCGCACCTTTGGCCTCCTGAAGTCACGTTTCCGATGCCTGGATAAGTCAGGGGGTACACTGTTGTATTCCCCAAACTTCGTGTGCCATATCATCGCTGCATGTTGCATGCTACACAATCTCGCAGTGAGGAAGGGCCTGCAGGTTGAGCTACGTGATGATCTGACCCCCCAACCAGAAAATCAACCCCTAACCGAGGATACCCCGTCTTCTGAGGGAAGAGCAGTCAGGAGGCAGCTCATATTGGGCATCTTTGCACGTTAAACACACACATTAATCATGGCACAATGAGAATGCATGCATGCACACCACTGTGGTCCCTAGCACACACACCCCACATCCTCATCAAATTGGATTGGCACCAGTCCACCATGCAAGACTGGTGAGCAGTAACGCCACGTCAAGGCTCCAATTATGTCACTGTACATTCATACACCATTCACACGGACCTGGGAATCACTTCTCCCTGGTCCTGGGGAACCCTTCTCCACCAAAATTGAGGGTGACACCCCTTTTCCAGCAGGAATGTCACCCCCACATTCAAACATCATTCACAACCCAAAATATGCCAAAAAAGTCAAACAAACAAAAAAGCATAAAAACAAAAAATGCATAGGAAAAAAAAAATGCTTAGAAAAAACAAAAAAAAGCAGAGAACAAAAATAAAAAAGCTTTCAAAACAAACAAAAGGGGGAAAAAAAAATTATTGTCCTCTGCCTGAGCCACGCCTGGGGCGCCCCCGGCCACGGCCCCGGACCCTCAGGGGAGACGCATGGGGGAGGGGAAAAGCCGGGGAAGGAGGAGCAGCCCCTGAGATCTGCCCACCTGGCGGCCTGCCCTCCAAGGCCACGGCTATTCTGTCCAGGGCAGCACCAAGTGTTGCCGTGTTGCCCTGGATAGCCTGGGTAAGGGCCCTCACATCCTGCCCAACGCCTGCTGCTGTAGTTTGCAGGTCATTTAGGCAGGTTGTGGAGGCCCGGGAGTGGGAGTCCAGGTTACCCAGGCTATCATTAATGGAGGACAGGCTCTGATCCACCCGCCCCATAGTCTGGCAGAGCTGTCTCAGAAGGCGGGTCTGGGTGGCCAGGTTCCTTCTCAGACAGGCGGGCATGAGATTGGGCGCCCCCCTGGTGCTTGGGGATGACCTCCTGGCTCCAGCTGATGGTTGTGGCCGGGGAGAAGGGGAGGCCCTTGTGAGGGGAGCCATGTTGGGGGAGGAGGGGGGGGGCTGACCCTTAGGGAGGGCAGGCTTCTTGCAGCCAGAGGGGAAGAGTCCGCAGAAACCAAAGGGCCAGTGCCTTCCATGGACTCCTCCTCCTCATGATTCTGCTCCTCCTCATGATCGTCCTCCGCATGATCCTCCCCCTCCTCTTGTTCCTCCTCTGCGGACTCTGGCCTTGTTGGGGGGGCCTCATTAGGCTGCTGTCCTGGGGTTGGAGCGGTCAGTCCAGATGGCCCTGCACCCTCCTGCACAGCTGTGGATGACACAAAACATTCACAGGTTGGAGGATCCACACACTTGCCACATATTCCCTTTCACCCCCTCCCCCACACATGCTACACACCTGAGAGAAATAAAAACCTTACCTGGCACCGCGGGGACCGGACTTGTGTCAAAGCCTGGCAGGCCCTCCACTTCATGCCGGTGAAAGGTCAGGGCCACCACACGCTCCGTCTCTGAAAATCTAACCCGGCATGGTGGGCCCCCTCCTGTGCCCCTGGCATGGGCATTTATTGCGGCCAGTTTTTTTTTCACCTCACGCCGGAGGTCATTTATTTTCTTTTCTATCCCAGAGCGGGTCCGTGTCTCCCCCTCCCCCGATGAATTGACCTGCTCTGTGATCATATCCAAGATCTCCCTCCTCCTGGCCGGGGTGGTGGTGGCACTCTGCGGGCCGTGGAGAAAACGCCCATAGTCGGTAATGGCCCGGGCAAGAATTCTTTTTTCCCCCACAGTAAAATTGAGCTTTCTTTTTCTCTCAGTCATACTTCCAAACAAACTCACTAGCAGTCACCAAAAATCTGTCACAAATACAAGCACAACCAATCAGACAAGAACACACACAAAGAGAAAAAGAACAGCCAAAAATCACACTAGCACTCAGCAAGAAACACACACAAAAAAATCAGATGAAAAAATAAAGCAAGAAAACAAACGCTCAGAAATCTATCAATCAAACAAACAGTCTCAAACACTTATCAAAATACACTTTCACAAAACTACCAACAAGCACAAGATCACACAGAACACTAATCTCACAACTACAAAACACACTCTAACGAACAACAGAGCAAAAGCACTTGATTCAATGGGAAGGGACACAAAGGGATGTACTTTTGCAATGGAAGGGCGTTTGTGTGTGTCTATTTATGCTGTCTGCGTAGTTCACAACATTGCCCTAGTCCATTTCCAATTTCAATGATTGCGCCGCTCCCGAGTTGTGAGCATGCGCACAACGGAGCTGACATGGTTTCCTTCATGCGCGCATGCGCGAGTCGGCCGGCCCTTCATTTGCATGGGGTCACGGCTCATTTCAATGTAACACGCCCACGTCCCTCCCAATTTGTATTACTCCTCCTTACGCCTACGGAAAAAACCTTACGTTTGCGCAAGCTCTTGCGTAAAAGCTACGTGAATCGCCGGATTACGCGGCTAGATTGCGCAAGTCTAACGGAAAAGTGGTGCGCTACGCCGGAATGATAATGCGCCGATCTACGTGAATCTGCCCCTGTGTTTTGTGTAAAAAAAAATAAAAAAAAATTTAGTAGTTAGTGTTTGTTTAGTGCATATTTTTTATTTTTGTATTTATTTTTTGTAGTTGTCCTTGTCAGTCAGTGTAAAAAATAAATAAAATAAAAATTAGCTTTAGTTTATAGTCATATAACTTTGTGTAAGCAGTTAGTGTTTGTTTAGTGCATTTTTTTTGTAGTTCTTGTCTTTGTCCTTGTCACTGAGTCAGTGTAAAAAAAAAAAAACTTTTAGGTGTACTAGTTTTATTATAGTTTAGTAGCTGTCTGTCTACGTCTTTGTCTACGTGCCTGTCTTTTAAAAAAAAAATAAAAAAATCCTTCCTTACATTTCCCCCCCTAATAAAGTTTACCCCCACCCCCTCCACATCAGCAATTATGAGCGGCATACGTGGCCGTGGCCATGGCAGCAGGGGTAGGGGAGTTACTCCCAGTGCTGGGTCGCTGCCAGCACGGGATACCTCTCGCGCCCCTACTATTGGTAGAGGATCAGGTGGAACGGGAGTCCGCCTCATCCGATATTGCCATCTCAGGCTCCAGTAGTGGTGGACTATATGGGGCACAGCAGTGCCACTGAGTCGTCAGTCCCGACTACCAGTAGCACCACCATTACACCGGTGCCTTTAGTACCCCCCCCAGCCCCCAAGAGTCCAGCATCTTACTGTTCGATAGCGACAGTGAGAGGGATATCTTGGGGGAGGCCCTGCATCAGGCAGACCTCCAGTTCTGTCCTGATGGTCAGGACCTTTTTGAAGGGATGGACGAGGAGGATGGGATACCTGCTGTCAGTATCCCAGAGACATCCCTTCAAAGTGGTGCTGCTGTTTTGGTGCAGGAAACAACAGCACCTAGTCAGACCCAGGCGTGGGTGAGGGGACAGCGGAGCCAGGATAGCGGCTCCATGTCAGCTGGTTCCCTCAGACCACCACATTTCTGGGGGCGAGGAGGAGGGTGACCCAACATGGGTGCCACCTGGCTTGTCGGTTCACAGCATCAGTGACGACGAGGAAGGTAGGCACCCTGGGGAAATGGTGCGCCAGGTCACCAGGGAGACCAGCGTCAGGGTCTCCACTGGTGATGGCAGCAGGAGGTCTCAGCAGCAGCAGCAGCAGCAGGCAGCTCCACCTGTGCGCACCGAGTCCCAGCAGGTGCAAGTCAGCGTCACCCCATCTGACAGGAGCACGGCGCTGAAGTCACCTGTCTGGGCCTACTTCACCCTGGTACCAGATAACCCGACAGTAGCCATCTGCCAGATCTGTCGTGCCAGGGTGAAGAGAGGGAAGTGCTTGGCTCGGGTGGGTACCACAGCCCTGAACCAGCACCTGAGAATAAATCACTGGCGGGAGTTTGAGCAGATGAAGCGTGGTGGTGGTAGCAGCGCCACCACCACAAGTGTGCAGGGTACAGCAGCCCCTGCCACAGCTTCATCTCTTCCCAGCAGGTCATGCCCCCCCGCTCCCTCTAGTAGAGGTACTGGTACCAGCAGCCAGACCTCTACTTCCACAGCACCCTCCTCGTCTGTGTCCTGCACTGCTGCCCGGCGCCAGGCGTCGCTTTCTGACGCCTTTGAACGCACCACTCCCTTCCCCCCTGGAGACCGACATGTGCGTTCCCTCAATGGGCTCCTGGCAAGGGTTATTGCCCAACATCTGCTGCCCTTCAACATCGTTGATTGCAACCCCTTCAGGCAGATGTTGGAGCAGGCCCAACCCCAATGGTGTGTCCCCAGCCGCCATTTCTTTGCCAGGACTGGTGTCCCTGCCCTACACCAGCACATTGTGCAGAATGTAACCCTGTCGCTGGATCACGCTGTCAGCGACAGGGTGCATCTCACAATGGATGGCTAGACCAGCAGGCATGGGCAGGGCCGGTACATCAGTTTCACGGCCCATTGGGTTTCCCTCCGAGGCGCCGGGGAGGGATCGGCGGCATCTGATTTTGTGGTGCCGCCCCGGGGTGTCCAGGGGAGAACTGCTGGTCTCCGTCAAGCCACTGTCTCCACAGCTGCTGAGCCTCCCAGCAAGCGCCCCCGTAGCTACTCAAGTGTGGGGCACGTGCGCTGTCAGGCCGTGCTCCAGCTTGTTAGTTTAGGGGACCGGAGACACACTGGCAAAGAAGTGCTGACCGCACTTCAGGCTCAGGTCCAGAAGTGGCTAACACCCCGAAGGCTCCAGGCAGGTATGGTTGTCTGTGACAACGGCAGCAACCTACTCTCCGCCCTCCAGGCTGGCAGTCTGACCCACGTGCCCTGTCTGGCACATGTCCTCAACCTTGTGGTGCAGAAGTTCCTGCGCACCTATCCTGTGTTGGGTGACATTGTGCTAAGGGTGCGTAGGATTGCCAGCCACTTCAGGCGCTCCCCAACCGCTACCGTGTCCCTGTCCAATTTGCAGCGGGACAAGAGCCTGCCCCTTCACAGGCTGATTGTGGACATTGTGACGCGGTGGAACTCCACCCTCCACATGTTGGAGAGGTTGTGGGAGCAGCGAAGGGTGGTGAAAGAATACCTGCTTGATCAAGGCAGTGGCAGGCCAGCACAAACACTCCCGTACATCACCAGTGCGGAGTAGGGGCAGATACACCAGGTCTGCCATGTGTTGGCCCCTTTCGAGCAGGCGACCAAGATGGTGAGCAGGGAGCATGTCGGCCTCAACGACGTGCTCCCTATAGTGTTCCTGCTGGACAGGGCACTAGATCGCCTGCTCGAAGCTGGGGAGAGTGCCTTGGTGGAGCAGGAGGCAACACTGCCCCACCAAGACCAGGCCCAGGACGAGGAGGAGGATGATGATGATGAGGAGGTTACTGGTGGTGACGTCCTGGAGTCAGGGCCTGGTCAGGAGGGAGAGCCGGTGTTGGGGGCACCGATAGTCCGGGGGTTGGGCATCTCTGTGCGCGAGCAGCATCGCCTCCAGCATGAAGAGTCGGACGTCATGGACCCGGGCAGCCACGAGGAGTCACAGCGGGCTGTGCTCTTCCCCATGGCTGCCCACATGCTAAGATGCCTCAGGAGGGACCCCCGGGTTCATGCTATCAAGGAGAGGGACGAATTTTGGATGGCCACCCTTTTAGATCCAAGATGTAGGGGAAAACTGGAGCAGTTCCTCCCAGCCAGCCGGAGGCAGCACCGGATGGAGAAACTGCAGGCACGCATAGTAAGCCGGTTGGAGCAGACAACTCCCCGGCCTCCAGTTGTCCCCCCTCGTCTTACCCAGCAGGCGGCTGCACCCAGCAGCAGCAGCAGCAGCCGAGCAGGGGACCTAATGAGTGAGATGAGGATGTTCTTCCAATCTGAGCGACCCAGTACAAGCAGCAGCAGCAGCAGTCACCACAAGCGGCTGGCCCACATGGTGGCAGACTACATGGGGTCCGTCGGTGCTTCTGACAGTATGAGCACCGATGACCCCATGGAGTACTGGGTTGCCAGATTGGACACCTGCCGCGACCTCGCTCAGTATGCGCTGGAGTTATTGTCTTGCCCCCCCTCCAGCGTACTATCTGAGCGGACATTCAGCTCGGCAGGTGGGGTGGTCACGGACAAGAGGACAGACTCACATTCATCAAGATGAATGAGTCCTGGATCGGCGGTGACTTTCTGGCACCCGCCGTCGGTTCAGGGCGCTGAATGGTCCCTTGTCATGTGATTCATTGTTACCTCTTCCATTAATTGATACCTTTTAAACTCATAGTGGGCAGGTAGTGTTAAGGGCATAAATATTTCCATGCTGTGTCATTAAGCCACTATAAGGAGTCCTGATGCTGCTGCTGCCACATTATTTTGAAATGTAATTGCTCAATGCTCACCATGAATTTAAAAAGTCACGTATGGCATAGAAAGAACGTTAATCAAACTTTTAAATTATGAGGCACTATGGCAGGAATGGGCAAACTACGGCCCGCGGGCCGTATACGGCCCGGCGGACCTTTTAATCCGGCCCCGACACACGATCCCATCGTGCCGCGATCGCCGCTAATTGGGGCCGCGGCTTTGCGGCCTATGCTTCGATGCTATTAGTCGGGGCTATTATCCATCTCCATTGATTGCCACTGCAGTTTGAGCCTTATCCATGCCCTTGCACTAGTCTCATCTTTGCCTCTCCGGGCTCACGTCAACGTTGCTATCAACGCCATGTCTGTGCCTCCCATTGGTCCAATCATTGTTTTGGTTGACATCATTGGAGTGCGCCCTGCCTCCTATTGGACGGCTTCCCGGCGCCGCTGCACGTGCGTCAGGGACCCTCTCGCTGAAGCGCGGCTCCGTTCATCGGGCATTGATGCAGGTATGCCTGTCAGTACCTGCATCCGTGCGTGTTTTGCTCATCTCCTTCTGGATCACCCCATCATCTTCGGGTCCCTCAGGCTACGTCCCTATAACATCTTGCTGCAGTAGGACAGCTGCCCATTCTAACAGGTACTCTTGAGCTGTTTAAACTACACTTGCATCTCCTATTTGGTTCCTGATGGTTACTGTGATGCAAGTGTGACAAGACAACTCAGATGACTCAGGATTGATGTTAACCCCTCCATCACAGACTCCTCAGTGGCATTTCATTGAATTTACAAAGTGTCTATCAGTCTGAGAGTGAGAGAGAGACAAAGACATTGTGGATTGTCACCTGGATAAAAGCAGTCACAGATCCCAGCAGGAAAATGTCATTAATCGGGACATTAAGTGAGTTTGATGGAGAACAGACATCCTGGAGTTCCTGGGTTGAGAGGCTGGAACAGTATTTCAGTGCAAATGACATCACAGACAACAGGCAAATGGAAGTTTTTCTTACAGTGGTCGGGTCCAAAACGTATGACACTCTTAGGCCGCGTACACACGAGGGGATATGTCCGCTGAAAACGGTCCGATGGACCGTTTCAGCAGACATCTCCGCTCGTGTGTATGGGCTAGCGGACAGATTTCTCCACCCGACAGATTTCAAAGCAAGCTTTGAAATCTATCTTGTGGGAATCTGTCCGCCCGACATGTCTGCTGGTTAGTACACTTACCAGCAGACATGTCGTCTCCCACCGCCGCCGCGCCGCTGCCGAATGGATTTGGCGCATGCGCGGAAGTGTTTTACTTCCTGGTGCGGTGACGTGGCGGTGACGCGGCGGCGTCAACGTCACCGCCGCGTCACCGCCACGTCACCGCGCCGTCCGGCAGCGGGGAATTTGATCCGATGGTGTGTACACGCCATCGGATCAAACTCCCGATCGGACATATCCGATGAAAATGGTCCACGGACCGTTTTCATCGGATATGTCCGATCGTGTGTATGGGGCCTTAGAGATCTGCTTTCCCCTGTAAAACCTTCAGCTAAGACATTGGCAGAGCTGCTGACACTGCTAGAGGATCACTTCCAGCCCAAACCACTAGAAATAGCTGAAAGATTTCGCTTCTATCAGAGGCAGCAGCAGACAGGTGAAGAGATTAAAGCTTATGTGCTCGCCCTTCGCAGACTAGCCTCTACCTGTTCTTTTGGGGACTACCTACCTACTGCACTGAGAGATAAGTTTGTTATGGGACTGAATTGTGAGTCGACACAAAAGAGACTGTTAACAGAGAAAGACCTTACCCTTACAAAGGCAATTGAGATAGCTTCAGTGATGGAAATGGCTGTGAAAGATACAGAGCAATTGAACCCCCAACACCCAGAAACAATGGAGACAACTTCAGACCCGAAGAACTGTCTGCCCAACACCAATCAAACTGCAGACATACTCAAAGCAGATACTCCACCCACTGGGTTACGCAAAGGTAAAGGTATCGTACAAGGGTCAGACAAAGAGACTGCCATTATATATCCTGAAAAATGGGGGACCCCCTCTCTTTGGGAGAGACTGGATTGCTCACTTTGGTATGCCAGACATCGCCATAAGTCCCTGTAATGCCGTCACCATTCCATTAGGAGATAATGAGGGATGGGTGGTGTCCCTGAAGCAGCGGTTCCCAAAGGTTTTTGATGACCAGTTGGGAAAAATAAAACATGACTGTGTGAGACTCAAGCTGAAACCCAACGCTCAACCCAAGTTCTTCAAAGCTCGGACAGTACCTTTCGCACTCCGAGCAGGTGTGGAAGCAGAACTAAGTCGGCTGGAGGAACAAGGTGTCATCTCAAAGGTAGAGCACAGCGAGTGGGCATCACCAGTTGTACCAGTAAAGAAAGCGAATGGGGACTTGCGCATTTGTGGCGATTTCCGCATGGCACTGAACTCTCAACTGGAAATAGACCAGTATCCCCTACCCAAAGTAGATGACATTTTTGCCTCTCTTGCAGGGGGTCAAAAGTTCACCAAGCTTGATCTCAAACAAGCATATTTACAGTTTGAGGTCCATCCTTCTTCCCGCAAGTTTCTGACCATCAACACCCACAAGGGACTGTATGAATATAATCGGATGGTGTTTGGGGTAGCCTCTGCCCCAGCCATTTGGCAACGAAAAATGGACGAGATTTTGGCGGACATTCCTTTTACGCAGTGCCTGCTAGATGACATGCTCATCACTGGATGGACCGACCAGGAACACAAGCAGAATGTGGAGCTTGTGTTGGCGAGACTCCAAGAACAGGGTCTGAAAGTGAACTTAGCAAAATGCCAATTCATGGTGCCTAAATTGGAGTTTTGTGGCCACCTTGTGGATGCAGAAGGTATACACACCACAGAAGCCAAAGTTGATGCTTTAGTCAAAGCTCCAGCCCCAACCAACTGCGATCATACCTTGGCTTGCTGAACTATTACCACAAATTCCTGCCAGATCTGGCACACACCTTGTTTCCGTTGAACAAGCTTTTGGAGAAACACTCCAGATGGGACTGGTCGGCTGCATGCCAGCGTGCTTTTGAAGTTTCTAAGCGGAAGCTGTTGGCGTCACGCATGCTCGTGCACTATGACCTCCAGAAGCCTCTCACCTTGGCTTGTGATGCCTCACCCTATGGTCTGGGGGCGGTACTATCCCACATCTTACCAGATGGGTCAGAAAAACCAGTGGCCTTTGCGTCCAGGTCTTTGACAAAAGCAGAAAGCAATTACTCACACATTGACAAAGAGGCTCTTGCGCTGATATGGGCAATTAAGAAGTTTCATCTTTACCTGTATGGTAGGGAATTCACCATACTGACGGACCATAAACCACTCCTTCAGATCTTTAGCCCTGACAAAGGCATCTCCCAGACTACTGCGGCCCGCCTCCAAACGCTATGCCCTATTCTTGGGGGCATACAGCTACACAATTCAGTATCGTGGTCATGATGCCAATGCTAATTTTGACGCAATGTCCCGACTGACAGGGAGGTCCATGGACTCTTCTCCACCAGTCAGGAGTTGTCATTACACCAGCCTGTCCTTCTTGTCTTCTGGAGAGATAGCAGCCCATACAACCAAGGATACCTTTCTGAAAACAATACTCTCCTGGGTACGGTCCGGTTGGCCTGCAACTGTCACACAGGAGTATGAACCTTATTTCCGTAGGCGTATGGAATTAACTGTGGCTGGCAACTGTGTTTTATGGGGAGACCGAGTGATCATTCCACAGACCCTCTAGACACATTCTAGACTTGCTACATACCGGTCATCCCGGGGGCACTCGTATGAAACAAAAGGCCAGAGGCTATGTGTGGTGGCCAAACCTAGACTCAGATATCGCAACATATGTGAATGCTTGTGCTGGATGTGCACAAATGGCAAGAGACCCTCCTCGAGGGTGCGTCCAGCCCTGGACTTGGCCCACGGTTCCTTGGTTTCGACTACACTTGGACTTTGCAGGCGCGATCAGAGGACACACCTTCTTAATCATAGTGGACGCCCATTCAAAGTGGCCTGAGGTCATTCCTGTTACTCAGCCAACGACTAAGGCAATGGTTTACATACTGTTACATCTCGCTGCTACGTTTGGATACCCCAGAGAGATCGTCACGGACAACGGTGCACAATTCACCAGTCAGGAGTTTCAGCTTTTCCTGACTGCCCACAAAATCAAGCACAAGTTGACCGCACCTTACCACCCAGCTACAAATGGTCAAGCAGAGAGGTTTGTGCAGACTTTCAAACGCTATTTCAAAGCTACAGTGGCTGCAAGTAAACAACAGTCTCTGTCACCCCAGCAGCTGGACTCCTTCCTTTCTGCTTACAGAAACACACCACATGCAACCACTGGTAAAACTCCAGCAGAACTCCTTCTGGGTCGGCAGCCATGGACTGTTTTTGATATGCTCCGCCCTCAAACAGTCCAGGAACATGTATTGCAGTCCCAAAACAAGATGGTCAAACACAATGAGCTTCCCGGATTCACAGCCCAACAAAAGGTATGGGCCCGATCTTATGGGTCTTCCTGCTGTCATTGCAGAGACTTTGGGACCGAAGATGTACAAGGTCTGCCTGGAAGATGGTTCCATTTGCAGACGTCATGCGGACCAACTGCGTCCTCGCTCTCAACTGCCCGAATCCCTCATGCCGGCTGAACCACCAGTGTCTCAAAGATCTGCTCCCAGCGGGTCAGGATGCACAGAGACTGATGATTGTGGGGACTCTGAACTTTTGAACTCAGCTCCAGCAGAGCCCTCCAGCTCTGGTCCGGAGGTCTGTTTACCCTCTGAGTTGGGGGATCCCTTCTTGGCCCCGCCGGTACCCATTCCGGCCAGCCCTGTTTCCTCCGGTCCCGAATCGCTGGATGCCCGGCCTCAACGACACTGTCGCCCTCCTGACCGGTTGCAGTTGCAAGAGCGGTTACGAGACTTTCGACGGGGCCGACGGAAGTGATTCAATGACATATTAACCGCAACTGTCCCTGGAAGCTTGAAGTTAATGTTTTGTTTCTGTTATGGTTTTATTGTGTTTTTTTTTGTTTTGTTTTTGTTTTTTGAGGGATGGATGGAAGGTGTTATACCTGAAGGGTTCCACATGTACAGTAGGTGACTGGGATATTGTGTCAATCTCGCTCACTTTCTCGGCGAGATTGAGCACTTGCGAGCTCCATCGCGAGAGCCAGCGCCGAGCTGGCTTGCCGCTATGGAGAGCGAGCGCGTCATAGAAGCGACGGGGATCCGACGCGGATTCCCGCCAATTCTACACGTGGGCGGAGTTTGTTATGAATCCTGAAGGAGAAATCCCAGCCGGATTTAAAAAAAAATCCGGCATGGGTTCCCCCCTCAGGAGCATAACGGGCCCTTAGGTCTGTTATGGGTTGTAAGGAAACCCCCCCCTACGCCGAAAAAACGGCGTGGGGGTCCCCCACAATCCATAACAGACCCGTATCCAAAGCACGCCGGCCGGCCGGTCAGGAAGGGAGTGGGGGCGAGCGAGCGCCCCCCCCCCTCCTGAGCCGTACCGGGCAGCATGCCCTCAACATGGGGGGGTTAGGTGCTTTGGGGCAGGGGGCGCACTGCGGCCCCCCACCCCAGAGCACCCTGTCCCCATGTTGATGAGGACAGGGCCCCTTCCCGACAACCCTGGCCGTTGGTTGTCGGGGTATGCGGGCGGGAGACTTATCGGAATCTGGAAGCCCCCTTTAATAAGGGGGCCCCCAGATACCGGCCCCCCACCCTAAGTGAATGAGTATGGGGTACATCGTACCCCTACCCATTCACCTGCAAATAAAAAGTGTAAACACAAATAAACCACACAGGGTATTGAAATATTTTATTAGTTGGCCGCCGGGGGGGGGTGTGTATGATCGCTTTTATAAAAGCGCCCCCCTCCGGCGGGCTTCTGTGGGGGGTGGGTGCCGCCGTCTGGTTCTCTTCCGCCGCCGGGGGGCGCTTTGATAAAAGCGCCCACCACCCGGCGGGCTTCTTTCGACGTCTTCGGCGGCGGGGGGGTCTTCTCCCACTCTCCGGGGTCTTCTCCCGCTCTCCGGGGGTCTTCTCCGGCTCTCCGGGGGTCTTCTTCTTCAGGACTCGCCGCCGCTATCTTCGTGTGTTAGCTCAATTACTAGCGGCGGCGGCCCACTCTTCTGCGACGTCTTCGGCGGCGGGGGGGTCTTCTCCCACTCTCCGGGGGTCTTCTCCCGCTCTCCAGGGGTCTTCTCCCGCTCTCCGGGGGTCTTCTCCGCTCTCCGGGGGTCTTCTTCTTCTTCAGGACTCGCCGCCGCTATCTTCGTGTGTTAGCTCAATTACTAGCGGCGGCGGTCCCCTCTTCTGCGGCGACGTCGGCGTCTTCTTCTTCTTCTGCTCTCCAGATGTTGACGCGACGCATCCTTCCGCTGTTATGCCGGGCGCGCGGCTCGTAGGTACCACGTGATACCTACCGGAGCATGATGGGACTGCGACGTCACAAGACAGGCCTATATATTTCGCTGCGAGCCGCGCGCCCGGCATAACAGCGGAAGGATGCGTCGCGTCAACATCTGGAGAGCAGAAGAAGAAGAAGAAGACGCCGACGTCGCCGCAGAAGAGGGGAACGCCGCCGCTAGTAATTGAGCTAACACGCGAGTCCTGAAGAAGAAGAAGAAGACCCCCGGAGAGCGGAGAAGACCCCCGGAGAGCGGGAGAAGACCCCCGGAGAGTGGGAGAAGACCCCCCCCCGCCACCAAAGACGTCGCAGAAGAGTGGGCCGCCGCTAGTAATTGAGCTAACACACGAAGATAGCGGCGGCGAGTCCTGAAGAAGAAGACCCCCGGAGAGCCGGAGAAGACCCCCGGAGAGCGGGAGAAGACCCCGGAGAGTGGGAGAAGACCCCCCCGCCGCCGAAGACGTCGAAAGAAGCCCGCCGGGTGGTGGGCGCTTTTATCAAAGCGCCCCCCGGCGGCGGAAGAGAACCAGACGGCGGCACCCACCCCCCACAGAAGCCCGCCGGAGGGGGGCGCTTTTATAAAAGCGATCATACACACACCCCCCCCGGCGGCCAACTAATAAAATATTTCAATACCCTGTGTGGTTTATTTGTGTTTACACTTTTTATTTGCAGGTGAATGGGTAGGGGTACGATGTACCCCATACTCATTCACTTAGGGTGGGGGGCCGGTATCTGGGGGCCCCCTTATTAAAGGGGGCTTCCAGATTCCGATAAGTCTCCCGCCCGCATACCCCGACAACCAACGGCCAGGGTTGTCGGGAAGGGGCCCTGTCCTCATCAACATGGGGACAGGGTGCTCTGGGGTGGGGGGCCGCAGTGCGCCCCCTGCCCCAGAGCACCTAACCCCCCATGTTGAGGGCATGCTGCCCGGTACGGCTCAGGAGGGGGGGGGCGCTCGCTCGCCCCCACTCCCTTCCTGACCGGCCGGCCGGCGTGCTTTGAATACGGGTCTGTTATGGATTGTGGGGGACCCCCACGCCGTTTTTTCGGCGTAGGGGGGGGTCTCCTTACAACCCATAACAGACCTAAGGGCCCGTTATGCTCCTGAGGGGGGAACCCATGCCGGATTTTTTTTTAAATCCGGCGGGGATTTCTCCTTCAGGATTCATAACAAACTCCGCCCACATGTAGAATTGGCGGGAATCCGCGTCGGATCCCCGTCGCTTCTATGACGCGCTCGCTGGAATGTGCTTTTACCATTCCAGCGAGTGCGAGATATCGGCAGCCTGTCGCCGAGATTCAGCGCGATGCTGGCGCGCTGAAAACACATTCTCGGCGGCAGGCACTGTACTGGCACTTTATGGCTGGCTCCACCCAGCAGTGATGACAAGGGTCAAGGGGTACGGTGGCCATCTTAGAGAGTGCTCATGTAGGAAGCAGATAAGATGTACTGTCCTGAGATGTATGTTGCAGTGTACAGCCTGTACTGAATAAACATCCATTGCTCCAGACCAGAGTCTTGTGTCTCTCACAACACAAAGGACATGATACCATCAAAAGCAATCACTGTGCCATCAATTGTCACCACTGTGCCATGCCAAATGCAGCCACTGTGCCATGCCTAATTCAGCCACTGTGCCATGCCATCGAACGCAGCCACTGTGCCATCAATTGACACCACTGTGCCATGCCATCAAAAGCAATCACTGTGCCATCAATTGTCACCACTGTGCCATGCCAAATGCAGCCACTGTGCCATGCCTAATTCAGCCACTGTGCCATGCCATCAAACGCAGCCACTGTGCCATCAATTGTCACCACTGTGCCATGCCAAATTCAGCCACTGTGCCATGCCATCAAAAGCAATCACTGTGCCATCAATTGTCACCACTGTGCCATGCCAAATTCAGCCACTGTGCCATGCCATCAAAAGCAATCACTGTGCCATCAATTGTCATCACTGTGCCATGCCAAATTAAGCCACTGTGCCATGCCATCAAACGCAGCCACTGTGCCATCAATTGTCACCACTGTGCCATTCCAAATTCAGCCACTGTGCCATGCCATCGAACGCAGCCACTGTGCCATCAATTGACACCACTGTGCCATGCCATCAAAAGCAATCACTGTCTCATCAATTGTCACCACTGTGCCATGCCAAATTCAGCCACTGTGCCATGCCATCAAAAGCAACCACTGTGCCATCAATTGACACCACTGTGCCATGCCATCAGAAGCAATCACTGTGCCATCAATTGTCACCACTGTGCCATGCCTAATTCAGCCACTGTGCCATGCCTTTGAACGCAGCCACTGTGCCATCAATTGACACCACTGTGCCATGCCATCAAAAGCAATCACTGTGCCATCAATTGTCACCATTGTGCCATGCCAAATGCAGCCACTGTGCCATGCCTAATTCAGCCACTGTGCCATGCCATCGAACGCAGCCACTGTGCCATCAATTGACACCACTGTGCCATGCCATCAAAAGCAATCACTGTGCCATCAATTGTCACCACTGTGCCATGCCAAATTCAGCCACTGTGCCATGCCATCAAAATCAATCACTGTGCCATCAATTGTCACCACTGTGCCATGCCAAATTCAGCCACTGTGCCATGCCATCAAACGCAGCCACTGTGCCATCAATTGTCACCACTGTGCCATGCCAAATTCAGCCACTGTGCCATGCCATCAAACGCAGCCACTGTGCCATCAATTGTCACCACTGTGCCATGCTAAATTCAGCCACTGTGCCATGCCATCAAATGCAGCCACTGTGCCATCAATTGTAGTTTTGTAACATAACTTTTTCTATGCTTTTCTATCTTAAATTAATCTTATCATTTAATGTTACAAATTGAAATTACATTTATATTACTTCACACATACACCCTGTCCATCTACTCTTGGTCTGGCCCCCGGGTCCAATATATGAACCAATTGCGGCCCTCGAGTCAAAAAGTTTGCCCACCCCTGTAGTGTATAGTCAGGCTACAGCTACTTAAGGCCTGTGTCATTCTGCTTTTCAAATGTAATCACCATGCTAATGCAACTTCAAGCTTTTGTAATTTTGCCACGATATGGGCTCCTACTGCTAATGCCAAAAGGCTGAGTGATTATGTACCAATATATTACTCATACTGCTGCTGTCACCTTTTGTCCGAGAGATTTGCCACTTTTTATTACTACTGCTGCTGCTGATGGCACCTCTTGCCCGAGTGATTTGTCCTTTTTATTACTCTTACCGCTGCTGCTGATGGCACCTCTTGCCCGAGTGATTTGCCCTTTTTATTACTCTTACCGCTGCTGCTGCTGCTGCTGCTGATGGCACCTCTTGCCCGAGTGATTTGCCCTTTTTATTACTCCTACCGCTGCTACTGCTGATGGCACCTCTTGCCCAAGTTATTTGCGCTTTTTATTACTCTTACCGCTGCTGCTGCTGCTGATGGCACCTCTTGCCCGAGTGATTTGCCCTTTTTATTACTCTTACCGCTGCTGCTGCTGCTGCTGCTGATGGCACCTCTTGCCCGAGTGATTTGCCCTTTTTATTACTCTTACCGCTGCTGCTGCTGCTGCTGATGGCACCTCCTGCCCGAGTGATTTGCCCTTTTTATTACTCTTACCGCTGGCTGCTGCTGCTGATGGCACCTCTTGCCCGAGTGATTTGCCATTTTTATTACTCTTACCACCGCTGCTGTTGATGGCACCTCTTTCCCGAGTGATTTGCCCTTTTTATTACTCTTACAGCTGCTGCTGCTGCTGCTGCTGATGGCACCTCTTGCTCGAGTGATTTGCCATTTTTATTACTCTTACCGCTGCTGCTGCTGCTGCTGATGGCACCTCTTGCCCGAGTGATTTGCAATTTTTATTACTCTTACCACTGCTGCTGTTGATGGCACCTCTTTCCCGAGTGATTTGACACTATACTGTCTACTATTACTAGTACTGCTGCTGCTCTCACACCTATGTCACAAATTATTTGCAACTATATACTACTATTACCACTGCTGCTGCTGATTCTGCTGTTCATGGGCCATGGCACCTCTTTCCCGAGTGATAACACACTATATTGTCAACTATTAATACTACTGCTGCTGCTCTCACACCTATGTCATGAGTTATTTGCCACTCTATACTACTATTACCACTGCTGCTGCTACTGTTCATCATGGTACCTCTTTCCCGAGTGATTTGACACTATATTGTCTACTATTACTAGTACTGCTGCTGCTCTCACACCTATGTCACAAATTAGTTGCCACTATATACTACTATTACCACTGCTGCTGCTGCTGATGCTGCTGCTGTTCATGGGCCATGGCACCTCTTTCCCGAGTGATAAAACACTATATTCTCTACAATTAGTACTACTGCTGCTGCTCAGACACCTATGTCACAATATATTTGCCATGATATACTACTATTACCACTGCTGCTGCTGTAAAGTCTTGCCCAAGTGTTTAGATGCTATCTAGTACTATTACCACTACTGCTTGTAAATGTTGCCTGTGGGATAATTACATTATATTTTAATACTTCTGCTGCTGTCTTCATGCTGGGTAATGCTTCATGACCTCTCTGGCACAGCGGATCCACCAACAGCCTCCGCTACAAGCTACCAGACCAGATCGTAACAGCAAGTGTGACTAAAACAATGAACTTTATGTTAAACCCTGGTTTGCGGCCTGTTGATGTTGATGTGGATGTTGATGTGTTAGATGTGAAGTTAGATGTGTTGAAAAACCTAACAATCTCAATAAGAAAGGAAACATTTGAAAAAAAAAACTTTTTTATAAAAAAAATAAAAAAAAATCAAACATGATTCTGCATGCGCTTGTGATGGTTTGCCATCTTAGCCAAAGTTTCTCTCTGGTGTTGCACCAGCTGCTGATTTTGACAGATTAGAAAATGAATCTTGCATTCATTTGCTTCTTTTTTGGCTAGGGTCTTATCTATTTCACATTTGCTTTCAACCATGTCTTTTAAAACTGTTAGGATAAAAGAAAAAACATTTGGATTTCAAAGACCGTTACAAAATAAATATAATATTTATGTTGCTTATTAAACAATCATTATCATGTCTATACAATTGTTATGTGTCTAGCACATATACTTGTATCATAAATACCATATTATTGTTCTGAAATCTGACGGGTAAGCTTTAAATGCTGTCCTTTTTTATATCTACATCTTAAGTGGTCTTGCATAGCAAGAGCACTTACTATTCTCTCACATATATATTATTATTATTATTATTATAGCCAAATTTGCCACCCTATCTCCTCCCACAGTTTTTACGCTACATAGACGAGTCATATATCAAAATGAGCAGATTGTTCCCGAATAGTGGACCGTTACTGTGTAGAACGTTTCGCCAAATCGTTTGCGAAATATCGTTGTTTTTGCGGCAAAATTTTCCCATATAGGAATGAATGGTGAAGCTTAGAGTGGGAAATTTTTAAAACTGAAAAATCATTACATGATTTCCAAACTGCGACCAATCCCTCATTTTCAGGCCGACCTACACAAATCTTATATCAAAATGTTCAGCTGTCCCTGCTGCCACTACACGTGTCGACGGCTAAGCGATCGGTCAAATGGTTTTCAAGATAGACATTTGTTTGCAACACACGCCAGTCCATAGCAACCAGTCCATTGCAAACAGTTTTTGAAGGGGCTAATAGGATGGTGCAGTTTTGATGGGATAGATTTGATGGAGCAGTTTTTAATGGATCAATGGATAGACACATTGTTGGATCACATTTACATCTCCAGGGGCACCGTCTCCAGTCTGGAGTATTGGTGAAGGCAAGAACATGTCACACAATTTCCCCAGAAATTGTACCTTTTCTAGTTTTTGAAATGTTATTAATCTTTGTGCACATATTTACCCTCCTGACCGAAGCTCACAGGAACGGTGTCATCCTCCTGCTCCTCTTCTCCTACACCACCAGAAGTTTGGGGGGGGGGGCGGGTTGCAGCTCCTCATCTTGCTCCTCCACAGGAGCTGTGGCTGGCGAGTGGGAGGGCCCTGGCTGCTCCTCATTCCTCTCCTCCTCTGCATCCTCCTCCTGCTCCTCCTGCTC
Source organism: Rana kukunoris (assembly GCA_029574335.1). Lineage (NCBI taxonomy): Eukaryota > Metazoa > Chordata > Amphibia > Anura > Ranidae > Rana > Rana kukunoris. The sequence continues at coordinate 61,277,111 of CM056060.1, read as the reverse complement.
CTCCTCTTCATCCTCCTCTGCGGCCTGTCGCCTTTTGTGTTTTGGGCGCACAGATGGTAGAGCAGCATCTATAATAACACAATGTCCATATATGTAAAAATGTTTTATAATAACATATGCAAATTCTGTGTACTCTGCTGTATTGTATATGAATACAAATTAATTTATATAGACAGTTAACCAATGGGATAATGTTATATTAAAGGGTCTTGCGGGCACTACAGGGGACTGAGTGTGAGCTGGGCTGCCACCATGGTAAAATGAACTGTTTTTGTTTCCTTTGTTTTGTTCAGACAATCTCATGTTAAAAAAAGGGCCTGATGGAGTACATGGGATTACTATGATAACCCCACGCCTACCACAGGAATTTAGTGGTAATCTTTATATATAAAACTCAACGTGTGTGTGTATGTATGGATGTATGTTCCAGCATCACGTCCAAACGGCTAAAGATATTAACATGAAACTTGGCACACATGTTACTTATATGTCAGCAACAAACATAGGATAGGTGGTTTTACCCTTACCCACCACCATTTGCCACGGTCGGGGGTTTTCTTTAAAGTCCCATTCAACTCTATGGGAAATACATGTTACTTCATAACGGCTGTAGATATTTCGATAACACTTGGTCACATGTTACTTATATGTCCACTTAAACTATAGGATAGTTAATTTATCCCTTAACTACCCCCATTTGTGAGGGTCGGGGTTTTTGTTTAAAGTCCCATGCAAATCAATGGGAAATGTATGTTCCCACATAACTTATATACGCCTGGAGATATTTCAATAATACCTGGTACTTATATTACTTATATGCCAAATAAAAATATATGACAGTTAAATTAACCCTTACTTAAACCCTTATATAAAAGATGGGTTTTTGTTTCAAGTCCCATGCAAGTATATAGGACTGTGGTCTCTTCATTTTCCTACACAAAAGGTTAAGATAGGAAGACCGGGCAACGCCGGGTATTCACTATTCAGCTAGTTGAGTTATAAAATACCACCCCTTCCCCTTTAACCCACCACACCACCACTTTAATTCCATGGTTTAACTTGATGGAATAATGATAGAAAAGGGGGAGAAGGTTTCAATTCCCCCTTTTCTCATGGGAAAGCGGCAGGACTTAATAAAATTAGTAGTGACGGTTTCAAGTTCCCCTTTTGGGAACCTAATAGGGCTCTTTAGGTGTAAGCTGGTCCTCACGTGGCCTAGTTAGCTGGAAAACGTGTTTTATCCGTTTTTTTGGTGAACACGAGGTGATCACGCGGCCTACACGTGCTTTTCCCGCACTTTTTAGGCATGTGGGCCTGCTGGTCCTGGAAAAATCCAGTGTTACTTAGGGGGTATATAAGTAGGGTTCCGTCAGCCTTGCTCTCAGTCGCCTCAGTAGATGGAACTGTTGTGTTCCCCTACCCCCCTTTTTTCTTTTCTTTTTGTCGCGGCTGCTAATTATGTGGGATGGTCACCTTTATTTAAAAAAAGATTATACAAAGGGTGACAAATCTGGTTTAGTTGTTGTTGCATAAATTTTAAAGTTGGAATATAGTTAGGTACAGCATGAGCCGTAGTGACTAGGCTGTTTTTTCGGTTATTAAAGTATTTATTTAAAATATATGTCTGAAATCAAATAATAAAGCAGCCTCGGCCATTATTAGTACATTAATAGGGTGTCTTGTTTATTTAGTTTAATTGTAGTTAGTAAGTGTTCCTGTCTGCTGTCCCATGTCTTTCTTCAACAGTACTATGAATACCTTGGGTGGTGATATATGTTACCACAACATGGCGTCTGGGTTAACAACATCTGCCATAAGGTTAATTACATATGACCTTACATAACTGTCACCGATAACTTACCTGGATTGAATTCATCCCGCATCTGTTTGACCTGGCCCATGTGGCGCCTCTTTAGGTCCGACCACTTTTTTAGGATGGCCATGTGGTCATGTGTGCGGCCATGCACCTCCCGTAACTCCCGCATAAGGGAGCTGACAATTATTTTTTTTTTCCTGCTGACTCCGCAGCTGATCATATCCCTTTTGCAGGAACGTCTGCAAGATGAGGAACAAAGTATATTATAATACTTTTGTTTAAACCCTTATGGATATATGACGTAAATGTATGGTATTCAACAATTGGAAGCATTCTCGCCTTATTAATCAATGACAGGGGTAACATGACAGATTTTATATCTTGCTATTTTGGTCGCCACCTTTTTTGCATAAATATAGCAGCCATTATCATTTGCATAATTATGTATATATGAGTAACATCACAGGATACACGTATAGGGGAGAAATGCGTTGCTATTCATCTGACCGCTATAATTATTTTTTGACCCTTATACTGGAGTTGATGTTATTTAAAAACTACAACTACCAGCATGCTCTGATACACCATGTAGCTCACCGACGTCACCGTCACCAGCTGTACAACTATTTTACTTTAACTCCCAGCATGCCTGGACAGTTAATGGCTGTCCGGTAATAGTGGGGAGTTTTTTTGCAACAGCTGTAGGCTCCGTTTAGGAAACAGTGCCGTACCAGACGTTTTTTTTTTTTTTGTGGAGGGGAGGGTGGCTATGTAGGGGTTTGTGTATGTGTTGTGTTTTTTAATTTTTATGTAGTGTGGTGTAGTGTTTTTATGGTACAGTCAGAGGGGCGTGGGGTTCACAGTAGTTTCCCGCTGAGGGTTTAAGCTGCAGCGCAAAATTTGCTTCAGCTAGAGGCACAATGTAAGCCCCAGCCCATGTGAATGTACCCTGTACATTCACATTGGGGGAGAGGGGGGGGGGGGGTTATTGCCGCCAGTTGCATGCAGGGAGTTGTAGTTTTGCAACAGCTAGAGGCACAATGGTTGCAAAACACTGCGAGTTTGTTACCTAACTCAGGGATTCGAGACCAGTGTGCCTCCAGCTGTTGCAAAACTACTACTCCCATCAGGCATGCTCTGTCAGTGCATGCTAAGAATTTAACTTTTGCTGCATCTAGAGTGCCACAGTTTAGAGACCCGTGTATAGTGGTCTGAAAAATGTGGGCCTGCAGAACTTGCAAAACTAGAAGTCCCAGCATGTCCAGGCATGCTGGAAGTTGTAGTTCTGCAAAAATCTGAAGGGCAATATGTATTCGAACGACCTTGGGCCTTAAGGACCCTGAAGTCAGGACGTTCGCATATGTCCAGGGGCGGACTGGGGCTGGTGGCAGGCATGCATTTTCCCCCCAGGCCGCTCTTATTCCCTGTAAAAAGGCCGATTTGCTGGCAGCTGAGAACTGAGCAGGTGCAGTTGGCCGAGTGTTACTGCTGTGGGTGACTCCGGAGGGAGGCTGGCAGGGCTGCATAACAGCCCAGGAGCATGCAGAAACGTGCGTGCTGTGAGCGGTCATCTGTCCTGTCACAGTGCTGTTCCCGGCTGCTTCTAAGCTGACAGTCTGTGACACTGTGTGCTGAGAACAGCCGATGGAAGGGGGAGGATGTGCTCTGCCTCCTCCAGCCCCCTCTCTCACTGTGCCCGCCCACACTTCGGCCAGCCTGTGCGTTCCATCTGTGAAAGTGTGAATAGGACGTGTGGGCGGGAACGTTTAAACTGAGATCCGACGGTGCTCAATGTCACTGCTCTGTATGGGACGCTCTGGAACCTGATACCAAGCTAGTGATCTTTTGCCTGCTTCCTTCCAAGTGAGTAAGCTGTGACCAGCTTCCCACCTTTCTCCCAAATTCCTCTCCACCCCTCTCTCTGCAGATAAGGTTTCTTTCAGTAGCCTAAGTTGTGCAATACCTGGTCCTGTGTCATATGATTTGGGCTCACGCTGGTCTGCTACAGGTTGGCTGCAGTGTTGGTGATCTGCATGTTACCCACTATTAGACTTCTATTAGTTTGCCCATTTTTGCTCCATTTTCTGAAAGTGCACAAAAACGACTGCATCTTTGGTGTGCTTAAAAAAAAATGCAGCAAAAACGCACTACCTAAAATAAGTCTATAGTACTGCAGCTAAGGAAAACTGTGTACAGTGGCCAAACTGCAGCACACCAGTGTGCGCCCAAAGGCTTGTACAATATGCAGCAGGCACTGCTCAGGTCACTTTTGCTCATGCTCAGCGGCTCCAACCAGAGCTGTCATTTTTTTTTTCAACTTGCTGGATTGAGCAAAAAAATAAAAAATAAAACTAGTGGTGTGTAATGATGAGCTCTGGCCTGTTCGCAGAGCCCGGCATGAGGTCGGCACTGTGCTGCGCTAATCACAGGCAGGGAGACATTTCCCGAAGCGCGGCTCATGCCTGTGATTAGCTCTGCGCCAACTTCCTGTGGTGTGTACAAGGCTTTACTATGTTGATAAAGGAATCAAGCAAGTTTCTGTAGTGGTCTCTGTGCGGACAATTTTGAGCAATATCTCTCTCTGTTAGTGGTGGCTGGTGCTCAAATTTTAGTTGGGGGGGAGGGGGGGTGCAAACTAAAAAATACTGAATAAAACCCCATCAATTGCAGCCTCATTGTGGCCATCAAATGCAGCCAATGTTACCCCCCATCAGCATTTAACCAGCACCCCCCCCCCGGCTCACTGTCTGACCAACACTTACCCCATCTTGGTGGTGGGTCAGGTAGCGGGTGACGGTGGTAAGCTGTGGGATGGGCAGCGTCTCCTGTATTCTCTATGCTTCCTCCATGCTTTTCCTCCTGCTAGACATCCAATAGGAGAGACTGTCCTTTCAGCCAATCAGGTGATGGGTATCAGACCCGCTCTTCCTGATTGGCGGAGAGGCGGTTCAGTGTTAGAAAAGCAAATAATAATGAAGCCTCAAACATGAGCGGGTCTCACACGCAAGGTACGAGCTGATGTGAAAAGAAAAAAAAAAGAAAAGCAAATAATAATTTGCTTTTCTAACATACCTGGGTGCGCTCTGAGTCCATCATATTTTGAAGCCTATTAGAGCCTATGGCTTCAATCAGGTGCTTAAAACAACACCCCTGCTGCTTCAGGCACCCAGCATCCTAAAAGAAATCCGAATAGGGGATGGCTGCAGCCGTCATGAATAGATTTATGCTGTGCATGAATCTATCCATTGAGCATATAGGGAATGGCCTGGACAAGGGGGTGGCGCCCCTAATGGACAGGCCGCCCCTGCTTTTTCTGTAGGGAAATGTGGAGTGGTGTCTCTGTGCAGGGAAGGGAAATGTGGAGTGGGGTCTCTGTGCAGGGAAGGGAAATGTGGAGTGGGGTCTCTGTGCAGGGAAATGTGGAGCGGGGTCTCTTTGTGCAGGGAAATGTGGAGCGGGCTCTCTCTGTGCAGGGAAATGTGGAGCGGGGTCTCTCTCTCTGTGCAAGGAAATGTGGAGCTGTGTCTCTCTCTGTGCAGGGAAATGTAAAATTGGAGCCTGCCTGATGGAAGGGAACTGTCACTGACTGTGCCAGAAATCAGTCACGCTGCCTGAGGTGAGGTTGGGAGCAGTGAATGAATTAGAACATATATGTGTCATGGGAGCATGAGTCGGCAGCAGAGGAGGAGATCACATCCTTAAATCTCAGCCAGGGTTCATGCTGGGAGTTGTAGTCCTTAACTTTTGGGGATGTGAACCCCTCAGAGCTCAGGATGTGTCTCACACACCACTGCCCCCCCCCCCAACTAGTGAAAGACTACAGGTCCCACTGTCCCAGCTTAAACCCCTAGTGAAGGACTACAGGGCACAACATGAACCTGTGGGATCTAAGGGGACACATCCTTAGGTCTCAGGGGTTCATGCTGGGACTTGTAGTTTGTCAGTAGTTGGGGGGGTCACATCCTTAGAGCTCAGGTATTAATGCTTGGATCGGGTCTATGGGCCACTTGACTGGACTTGCTCCCCAGGCCTAAGGCTGCCAGTCCTCCCCTGCATACGTCCTATGTCCACAACATGTTAATTATGCTAAATAGCAAGAAAAGTGCACATTTACCAACCAGGGTGTCTGCAGCTGTACAGGCATGCTGGGAGTTGTACTTTTGCAACAGCTGGAGACACACTTTTTGGGAAATACTAATATCTGATCTTATATTGTAAATTTTAAAATAGTCTAAAATGCAGTTACAGATAATAAAATAACAGTGGTGTAATTACTTACACTGATCAACAGCTTTTCCTCACTGGGTGTGAAGTTACCTCCCACCATTTTCGCTTCGCAGGGGCAGCACAGAAAAGTGATCCAGAAATAGACTGGCACAGGTCCAGGAAATGAGCTCCGTTTCCGCGTGTTGTTCGCGTGCATGCGAATGCGCGATGGCGAGAATTTCGCAATTATTTTGCAATTCTTTCGCAATCGCATTAGCGAAATTTCGCAATGTTGTTATTTCGGCAAAATATCACGAATATTCGATTTTAGCGAATATTTCTCGAATATATTCGTGATATATCGCAAAATCGAATATGGCGTATTCCGCTCAACACTACTCATTAATTACTTTGCAACTAAACCCACTTGGTGGTGCATAGTGCAAGTGTGCTTATTACTTTTTAACTAAACCCACTTGGTGGTGCATAGTGCAAGTGTGCTCATTAATTACTTTGCAACTAAACCCACTTGGTGGTGCACAGTGCAAGTTTGCTCATTACTTTACAACTAAACCCACTTGGTGCATAGTGCAAGTATGTTCATTACTTTACAACTAAACCCACTTGGTGGTGCATAGTGCAAGTGTGCTCATTACTTCACAACTAATCCCACTTGGTGGTGCATAGTGCAAGTGTGCTCATTACTTTGCAACTAAACCCACTTGGTGGTGCATAGTGCAAGTGTGCTCATTACTTTGCAACTAAACCCACTTGGTGCATAGTGCAAGTGTGCTCATTACTTTGCAACTAAACCCACTTGGTGCATAGTGCAAGTGTGCTCATTACTTTACAACTAAATCCACTTGGTGGTGCATAGTGCAAGTGTGCTTATTACTTTGCAACTACACCCACTTGGTGCATAGTGCAAGTGTGCTCATTACTTTACAACTAAACCCAATTGGTGCATAGTGCAAGTGTGCTCATTACTTTGCAACTAAACCCACTTGGTAAGCATAGTGCAATGCCTTGTTTCCACTACATGGATCGGTTCGGGTCAGTAATTTTGGAGTGGTTCAGATGGGACCGGTCTATTCGCGTGAGCGTTTCCACTGCAAATCGGACCGTGAGGGACCATTCAGGGTTTAGAAAAAATTCCTAGCGCATCCACCAATCAGTGAGATGTATTTGTAGGTCCGCCCTAACCGAACCGTTCCACTCTCTCTGGTCCCTCATCTGAAGCAGGACCCATGCTGGTGCGGTACGGTTCGGTTTTACGGCACGCTTTCATAATGGAAACACCCAAAATAGCGTACCGTACCGTACCGAACCGTACCGAACCGATCCGCTCAGTGGAAACGAGGCACAAGTGTGCTCATTACTTTGCAACTAAACCCACTTGGTGCATAGTGCAAGTGTGCTCATTACTTTGCAACTGAACCCACTTGGTGGTGCATAGTGCAAGTGTGCTCATTACTTTTCAACTAAACCCACTTGGTGGTGCATAGTGCAGGTGTGCTCATCACTTTGCAACTAAACCCACTTGGTGGTGCATAGTGCAAGTGTGCTCATTACTTTGCAACTAAACCCACTTGGTGCATAGTGCAAGTGTGCTCATTACTTTGCAACTAACCACAATTGGTGCATAGTGCAAGTGTGCTCATTACTTTGCAACTAAACCCACTTGGTGGTGCATAGTGCAAGTGTGCTCATTGCTTTACAACTAAACCCACTTGGTGGTGCATAGTGCAAGTGTGCTCATTACTTTACAACTAAACCCACTTGGTGGTGCATAGTGCAAGTGTGCTCATTACTTTGCAACTAAACCCACTTGGTGGTGCATAGTGCAAGTATGCTCATTCCTTTGCTACTAAACCTACTTGGTGGTTCATAGTGCAAGTGTGCTCATTACTTTGCAACTAAACCCACTTGGTGGTGCATAGTGCAAGTGTGCTCATTACTGTTCAGCTAAACCCACTTGGTGGTGCATAGTGCAAGTGTGCTCATTACTTACTATGCAACTAAAACCCAGTCGGTGGTGCATAGTGCAAGTGTGCTCATTGCTTTGCAACTAAACCCACTTGGTGGTGCATAGTGCAAGTGTGCTCATTACTTTGCAACTAAACCCACTTGGTGGTGCATAGTGCAAGTGTGCTCATTGCTTTGCAACTAAACCCACTTGGTGCATAGTTCAAGTGTGCTCATTACTTTGCAACTAAACCCACTTGGTGGTGCATAGTGCAAGTGTGCTCATTATTTTGCAACTAAACCCACTTGGTGCATAGTGCAAGTGTGCTCAATCCTTTGCAACTAAACCCACTTGGTTGTGCATAGTGCAAGTGTGCTCATTGCTTTGCAACTAAACCCACTTGGTGCATAGTGCAAGTGTGCTCAATCCTTTGCAACTAAACCCACTTGGTGGTGCATAGTGCAAGTGTGCTCATTACTTTGCAACTAAACCCACTTGGTGGTGCATAGTGCAAGTGTGCTCATTATTTTGCAACTAAACCCACTTGGTGCATAGTGCAAGTGTGCTTAATCCTTTGCAACTAAACCCACTTGGTTGTGCATAGTGCAATGTGCTCATTGCTTTGCAACTAAACCCACTTGGTGCATAGTGCAAGTGTGCTCAATCCTTTGCAACTAAACCCACTTGGTGGTGCATAGTGCAAGTGTGCTCATTGCTTTGCAACTAAACCCAGTCGGTGGTGCATAGTGCAAGTGTGCTCATTGCTTTGCAACTAAACCTACTTGGTGCATAGTGCAAGTGTGCTCATTACTTTGCACATAAAGCTACTTGTTGTGTACTGTACGTGTTCTCTGCAGTTTGCACCAAAATCTATGAGGTGTGTGTACTGCCTTTGACATTATATTGTCTGGAAGGGCAACAAGGAGAGGCAGAGAGTCACGAGGGAAAGCAGGCTCTGCATCTACAGGCAACAGTGCTGGTCGTGGACATTAGGAATTAGCCGAACATACCCGTGTTCGGTTCGCACCAGAACCGTCGAACAGACCGCGGGTTTGCGCGAACATTTAGAACCCCATTGAAGTCTATGGGACTCGAACATTTAAATTCAAAAACGCTCATTTTAAAGACCAATATTCAAGTTATTGTTGGAAAACGTCTTTGAGAACCCGACTTTTCACCAGATGGGGCCTCTAGTAATTTTGGGGGCCCTTTGCAGCTTTGCGTGGCCCTAAGCGGCTTGCATAGTGCGTCTATAGGGAGGATCGGCCCTGACAAGACCCTATGGCCCTATATACTTTAAACAGCAGTATACAGGCGGTACAAACAAGACAAGGACTGTAGGTTTGTTACGTAGACCTGATCTGAACCATGTCATACTTTGCTGCTGCATATTGCACAATTTCCTAAAGAGATCCTCAACAAACTACATGACACTTGTGCCTGGTGATGAGGCCATTGATGTTCCAGTGGTGGCCCGTGGCCATACAGGCTTGGCCCCCCCAAAGCGCAGGTGCTGTGTGGCAACAATATGTCGATTATTTTAGGGGTGGTGGGGGGTCATTACAATGCCAGATCTTGGCTCAATCAATTATTTTTTTGTGAAAGAAAAATTGTAGAAAAAAGGGGTGTTGCCATCCGGGGCCCCCTTTGAACAAATTCTGTGAAGAACTCCTGTTCTCTGAAAGCCTCCATTATTTCTGCAAGTCAAAATTTAGCAAAAAAAAATAATGTCAGTCAAGCCTTAGCTTTCTCCCCATATCTAACCCACAAACTCATCCACTGATCATGAAGTCTAAAAAAAACACTTTCGTATCGTCGTATTGCACAATAGTTTTTCCGACGTTTTCTACCGACTGTGAACGACGTTCTCATTCACGCAATATCCCGTTATACACTGCGCATGTGAGAAGCTCCGCACGCTTCCACGCCCATGACGTTTGTTCTAGTGATTTCCACGCCCCTTTTTTAAGTTGGTCAATGTGGAGAGGAGTCTGAAGACATGATGGAGGAGAGACAGCAAGCTGCAACCAGGCAGGAGACAGGCCAGGAGGAGCAGGAGGTACAAAGCCACCAACATGAGCTTTGAAGAGATGGTTGAGATGGTGGCTGATAGGTGAATTTTTTCTATTAGACCACCCAGGTAGGTTTTTAGGTTCAATGAAGGAAGAGGTTCCGTGAACAGCCCCACAGGCCTGGAGACATCAAAATGACACAGGAAACGTGCATGTTTTGTGTTCATATGACATCTGCTTTTTACTCAGTATAGCTCAATATATATACAGATTTAGGGCCAGATTCAGGTAGAGTTAGGCTGGAGTATCAGTGATACTCCAGCCTAACTCTCACTTTGAGCCGGTGTTGATGTTTTCTGTAAGCAGAAAACAAGAAACGCCAGGTTGGAGTTACTATACGAGCGGCGTAATTGTATTTCGCCGTCGTATCATAACTTCAAGTTTAAAAATGGCGCGCGGGGCGTTCCCGCTGATTAACGCCAAGATTATGTTAATCAGCGGGAATCGGAAATTCACGATCGTATTCGGACGCGACGCAGTGACTTTCCGACGTTTCTGTAAGAGATACGCGGCGCAAAGATAAAGCAGCTGTCAGGGTCATTACCGTACCAAGCGGGCAGCGAGGCGTGGTCACGCCTCTGGTGGCCCTGGGTGGAGTTGAACCCGGGACCTCGCCGTTGTTGTTCCAACACTTTGCCTCTGAGCCACTTCTCAGGTTAAATTCTGTTTGCTGTCCATTGAAGCCTGGTGCTGAACTATGTGCTGATTGCCTGATCTCCCTGCAATCTGCACCTGACTACCCTGGTCCAGCTGAGGCAGGTTATACAATTAACCAGGGTATAAAGTCCTGCCTCACTCTGAGAGCCTGGTCAGTTCATTCTGATCTGATCATCCTGTCTGTGCCACAGTTCCTGTGTTTGATCTTCTGCTGCAAGATTGACCCCGGCTTTTGACCCTTGGCTTCGTTTTTGGACTGCTGCTTGCCTGAACCCTTGACCCTGGCTTGGACTTTGGATACCAGATCTTCACCTGCCCTTTGACCCCGGCCTGTACTTTTGGACTTTCCCTGTCTTCTCCAGCACCTGACCACGGCTTGTCTCCCGGACCTGTTTTCAGCCCTGCCCTGATCGGTGAAGTACTTGGTTCCCGTGAAATACTTTTGTGCCTGGACTGTCTTCTGTTTCATCTGCTGCAGCCTTCCAGTCGGTGATCCGTCTGTACCTGCTCCACGCACCTGACCATCATCTTCCCGCTGGTACCGGTGCCTCCCGGTGCATCCGTCCCTCTGTCCCAATCTCAGGGGGCGAATCGCATCAGGTCGCAAAGGTAAGCTCACAAGTCTGCAAATGGACTTCGCTCAAGGTAAGCCCTCACAGCAGCCCCCTAGTGGAGTATCCTATGTTAAGTATGGCCGTCGTCATCGCGTCGAAAAAAAATACATTTGCGTCGTTTGCGTAAAACGTCCATGAATGGGGATTGACGTCATTGACGTTCCCTGAAAGAATTTGGAGCATGCGCACTGACAGTCGACGCATGCGCAGTACGTTCGCCATGGGATCACACTTAGTTGACATAATACACGCCCCCTACCCGCCCAATTTGAATTCCGCCGGCTCATTTTCGCTACGCCGCCGCAACTTTAGGAGCAAGTGCTTTGTGAATAACAGTACTTGCTCCTAAAGTTACGGCGGAGTAACGTAAACGAGAAACGTTACTCCCAAGTAAAGAAGCGCCCATCTACCTGAATCTGGCCCATAGAAGGACAAAGGAGGAGTTTCTCAAGGGCATAGTGTAATTACAAGAATACATTCAGGTTAATCATTCCCTATCAGATAGTATCTGTTATATAAGTTCAGTTAATATATGGATGTGACCTAAAGTCTTAAACAAAGGTGAAATTCCATTCATACATTACTAGGTGAAAGGTGTAGATAACCATCTAAGCTTCAACTAAAGGTTTTTAAACCTTTCCTTTAAACCATTACAACATGGCGTCCTGAACGAAAAATGGAGGTTGTCATGCTATGTTCTTTACAAATCCTCTCTTTGAGACATAATATGTCTCACAGTTATATAATCCTTCTTCTATCATAATATATACTCAGATAAATCCTATTCGCAGCAGGATCAGGGGTTAGGGATGCCTTAACAATTATGCACATTATAAGCTTATAACAAGCATATAGGAACAAAACAAAAAGAATAATCATAATGATGGTTAGGGCAGCACTTTTTAACCATGTCAGTATTCCTAATCCAGAATTTAAGTTTGCAAAAGGGTCCCATGTTTTGGCAATATTTCTAGCTTCATATTGTAATTTGCTTACTTCTTTTTGGTGTTGTGCAATTATATTATAATAATCTGGTACCTCAATACTTGTGTTAGGGAACCAGGTACAACACTCATAATCTTCTGTATTTTCACATAATCCAGTTAAAGCTGCACTCATGCTTTCTATGGCTAACTCGTGTAGTTCTAATTGTTTTCTAATTGCTCTAGTTTCTATATTTAATTTAGTAATATCATCAGAATTATTTTCCATTATTTCATCAATAATTCCAGTGTAATTATTCACCCTTTTCATTAAGTCTATTCCCCATCCACTTCATGAGGGAAACCATGCCCATGCCATATCCTTTTCTTGGAATAAATCCCGTCTTTCACGATACTTAAGGGGCTATCTGGGATGTATACTGGCCTCTAGTAGGTGTCTTCCCTTATCATCCCCCAACACACCCATTATAGGGATCAGTGATGCAAGGTAACACCATCCATGGATGACATGTTTTCCCACAACAGATATAAATACTGTTTCCTAAAGCTAGGGGTCGTTTGTTAAATATTGTCATCATTTCATCAGAAAGACTGGAAAAGCTTAAACTTGACAATAATTTTCCTACTGTGGAAGTGGAACTAGAGTTAAGAAAGTCCATTAGAGTGGTGTTTAGGGCAGGTTCTGAAGTGTGAAAGAAAGGGCTTTCAATTGAAGTCATTAAAAAGTTAATTTTAGCTTGTTGGCAAACTTCAGCTCCCTTTGTGGAGTTCCTGTCATGAATCAGACATACACAAACGGATGAATGAAAGAAAAGGTTCTTTATTAAAAACCAAACAACAAGGTTAAAGTCCAGACAGATGTAAACAGGCAGGAGAGTCTTCCACCGGAGCCAGGATCGATAGCCAGAGATGGGAGTCAGTCCAGCCGGAGTCTGTAACCAGGAAGGTGGTGAAACGAAGCCAGGGATCAGGAGCCAGAAGGAATGTCCGTAGAAGCCGGGTCAGTAACCAGAACAGCAGCACTATGAAGGTAGGATGAGAGGCAGATCTTTACACAGAAGGCCCAAGCAAGGGAGTGCTGCAGCAAGCGTGGTATATATATGCTGAGCATCCAGCTCCTTCCAGTGGGAAGGAGGAGCCGCAGGGAATGGGAAGTTACAAGAACCTCAGAAGCAAGATGGCCGCCAGCACAAGTCAGTGATGAGAAGCTAGGAAGGAGGTAAGTCCATGACAGTACCTCCCCCTCAAGGGCCCCTCCCCCTCAAGGGCCCCTCCTCCTCAAGGGCCCCTCCTCCCCAGACCAAAAAACGGTTTCAGAGGGAAGCGCGCGTGGAAGGCTCGGAGAAGGACAGGAGCATGAACATCTGTGGAGGGTACCCAGGAACGCTTCTCTGGACCATAGCCGTGCCAATGGACCAAGAACTGCAACCGACCACGGACCAAGCGTGAGTCCAGGATATCGCTCACCTCATACTCCTCATGATCGCCCACCTGGACAGGAGGAGGCCGGGGGAACCGATGAGGTGAAGCGATTGCATATTAGTGGTTTCAACAGGGAAACGTGAAACACATTGGAAACCCACATGCCCGGTGGGAGCGCAAGGGCATAGGCAACCGGGTTCACCCTGCGGAGCACACTGAAGGGACCAACAAAGCGGGGGGCCAGCTTGGGAGTGGGCACTCGGAGGTTGAGATTGCGAGTGGACAACCATACACGGTCTCCAAGGAGGAGCAGGCAACCGTCTGCGATCAGCCTGAAGTTTCTGGCGCTGTGCGGAGACCTAGAGGGACCTCTGGATCTGTACCCATGAAGCACGTAGAGCAGAAAGGTGATCCTCCACCGCCGGAATATTTTGGGGTGAGAATGATTCCTGTAACACGGCAGGTTGGAACCCATAATTGGCCATGAAGGTAGACGTCCCAGAGGAAGAGTTAACCGCCGTGTTCCTGGCAAACTCAGCCCAGGGCAGAAGATCGACCCAATTGTCCTGATGATCAGAGACGTAGCAACGAAGGAATTGTTCCAGGGCCTGATTGGATCGCTCAGCGGCCCCATTGGACTGCGGGTGGTAAGCCGAAGAGACGAAGAGAAAGAGAGTCGAATCCCCAACTGGGAGCAAAAAGCGCGCCAGAACCTGGACACAAACTGACTTCCCCGCCCCGATCCGAGACTATCTCTTTGGGCAAACCGTGCAACCGGAAAACCTCCCTGGCGAAAACCGTGGCCAACTCTTGTGCAGAGGGTAATTTCTTGAGTGGAACACAGTGGCACATTTTGGAGAACCGATCCACAATCATGAGAATGACCTTATGGCCTCGGGACGCAGGAAGGTCCACAATGAAGTCTAGCCCCAGGTGTGACCATGGGCGCACCCCAGTGGCAATGGGTTGTAGAAGTCCCAACGGATGCCCTGCCGTCTTGGAGTTATGATAGGTTCGCAACAGCCAGGTACGCAACTCCTCAGGCACGAAGCATCTGCCATCGGGCCTCCCAGGGGGAGCACCAGATTGGGCTGCCAAAATCTGCTCCCCAAGGGGAGAGATCAAGCTGGTGCGGATGGCGGCCAAGATCTGATTTGGAGGTATGACCGAAGTCGGGATAAGGCATCAGCCCTGACGTTCTTGGAACCGGGTAAATAGGAGACCACATAATTAAAACGTGACAGAAACAGAGCCCATCTGGCCTGACGGGGTGTCAATCTCTTGGCCTCCGAAAGGTAAGTCAGGTTCTTGTGGTCCGTCAGAATGAGAACCAGGACCACCGAACCCTCGAGCAGGTGCCTCCACTCCTTGAGAGCCTGCACGATGGCTAACAACTCTCTGTCGCCAATCTGGTAGTTGCACTCCGCAGGAAACAGTTTCCTGGAGTAACGCTGAGACAGAAGAGCGCCTGCTCCCATCTCAGACGCATCCACCTCAAGGACAAAGGGCAGCCCAGGGTTGGGATGAGACCATATAGGAGCCGAAGCAAAGGCAGACTTTAGAGCCTCGAAAGCCTGGATGGCCTCGGCCGGCCAGACATGGGAATTACTGCCCTTCTTGGTCAGATCTGTGAGAGGCTTGGCCAACCTGGAAAAGTCCTTGATGAACTTCTGATAATAATTGGCAAAGCCCAGAAAGCGTTGCAGGGAACGAAGACCACTGGGCTGAGGCCACTGAAGGACTGCCGAAACCTTCTCCGGGTCCATGGAGAACCCCTCCGCGGAAATGATGTAACCTAGGAAGGTTACCTGGGATCGGTGAAATTCGCATTTCTCAAGCTTACCGAAAAGCTTGTTCTCTCGTAACCGTTGCAACACTCGCTTGACATCCAGAATGTGGGTCTCCATGGATTCGGAGTATACCAAGATATCGTCCAAATAGACCACCACACACTGCTGCAACAGGTCACGGAAAACATCATTGATAAATTCCTGGAAGACTGCGGGCACATTGCACAACCCAAAGGGGATAACCAGGGATTCATAATGACCGGTCCTGGTGTTGAACGTGGTCTTCCATTCGTCACCCGCCTTGATCCTTACAAGATTGTACGCAGCCCTCAGATCGAGTTTGGTAAAGACTGTTGCTCCCTTGAGGCGGTCGAACAACTTGGAAATCAACGGAATCGGGTATGCATTTTTAATTGTGATGCGATTTAGGCCCCTATAGTCAATGCACGGCCTCAGTTCACCGCCCTTCTTTTTGACAAAGAAAAATCCAGCCCCTGCCGGGGAAGAGGATTTGTGAATGTGCCCCCGGGAAAGCGCCTCCCTCACATACTCTTCCATGGCCTTATTCTCCGGAACCAACAAAGGATATACCTTGCCACGAGGAGGGATGGCACCAGGTTGTAAATCAATGGCACAATCGTAGGGGCGGTGCGGAGGCAAGGCAACAGCACGCACCTTATCAAACACATCCAGGTACTCGCTGTATTCAGGAGGCAACATAGGGTGCAAGGAGGCACACAACACCTTGACAGGCCCATGGATGCAACTAGCCCCACACTGTGGGGACCACGAGAGGATCTCGGCCGATCTCCAATTGAAAATCCGATTTTACTTCTGGAGCCAGGGGTACCCCAAGACCACCGAGTAGTGAGGAGACAAAATGACTTGGAAGCAGACCGACTCCTTGTGAACGACCCCAATGACCACCTCCACAGGAAGGGTCTCATGCGTGACCTGCGACGGCTGGAGGGGTTTGCCGTCTATCGCCTCAAGAACCAGCGGGGAAACTCGGGGCTGCATAGGAATGGAATTTGCGGCAACAAATTCACTGTCGATGAAAAAACCACCAGCACCAGAGTCCACCAACGCCTGGGTCGTCACCGAGCTCCTGACCCAGGAGAGGACAACAGTGATCAGAGGTTTATCAGCACGGGAAACCGGGGACAAAGAGACTCCACCCAAGATCTGCCCCCGACAGGATCTCAGGTGCGAGCGTTTTCCGGACGGTCCAGGCATGACCACCAAAGGTGCCCACTGAGACCACAGTACATGCATCGGCCCTCGCGTCTCCGAAATGCCCTCTCTCCCTCAGACAGGCGAGCAAACCCCAGTTGCATGGGCCCACCTCCAGGCGGGTCAGCCTCAGGAGGCGTGGGAGGAGAGGGAGGCACGGGTGGAACAAACGTAGGCGCCAAGCTGTTAGGAGACCTCCGCAGGCTCTTCTTAAAGGAGGGTTTCTCCCTGACTCTGGAGTCGATCAATATCAAGAAGGAAATGAGGCCCTCAAGCTCCACAGGTAGGTCTTTAGCCGCAATCTCATCCTTCAGGACGCCCGAGAGACCATGAGAGAAAGCAGCGACCAGAGCCTCATTATTCCAGCCCACCTCTGCTGCCAGGGTACGAAACTCAATGGCGTATTCGGCTACCGATCGTGAACCCTGTCTGATGGACATGAGGAGCTTCGCAGCAGAGGCAGAGCAAGCCGGCACATCGAAAACCTTCTGAAGAGAAGCAACAAAACCGGAAAACTCGGCAACCACCGGATTGTTGTTCTCCCATAAGGGGCTTGCCCAGGCCAAGGCCTTATCCGAGAGCAGCGAGATCAGGAAGCCCACCTTCGATCTCTCAGAGGAAAAGGCATGTGGCAGCAACTCGAAGTAAATACCCACTTGGATGAGAAAACCTCGGCACTGGGTTGGCTCTCCCCTGAAGCGCTGCGGGAGGGGGGCAGAGCCGGTCATACACCGAAACACCACAGGCGCATCAACAGGTGCCGGGGTAGACTCAGGCGCATCAACCGGAGCGGCAGTAGGAGTGGGCCCTGGAGTGACAACCGAACCATCAGCAATAGAAGCGAAATGAGCCGTGCGTGCAAGCAGGATTTGCAACGCCTGAGCGTACTGATCCAGCAGGTGATCCTGCTGATCAAGTCTGGCAACCAGCGTGGACAGTGAGAGTGGCTCAGTACCGTCAGAATTCATGGCTTGGGCCTAATGTCATGAATCAGACATACACAAACGGATGAATGAAAGAAAAGGTTCTTTATTAAAAACCAAACAACAAGGTTAAAGTCCAGACAGATGTAAACAGGCAGGAGAGTCTTCCACCGGAGCCAGGATCGATAGCCAGAGATGGGAGTCAGTCCAGCCGGAGTCTGTAACCAGGAAGGTGGTGAAGCCAGGGAACAGGAGCCAGAAGGAATGTCCGTAGAAGCCGGGTCAGTAACCAGAACAGCAGCATGATGAAGGTAGGATGAGAGGCAGGTCTTTACACAGAAGTCCCAAGCAAGGAAGTGCTGCAGCAAGCGTGGTATATATATGCTGAGCATCCAGCTCCTCCCAGTGGGAAGGAGGAGCCGCAGGGAATGGGAAGTTACAAGAACCTCAGAAGCAAGATGGCCGCCAGCACAAGTCAGTGATGAGAAGCTAGGAAGAAGGTAAGTCCATGACAATTCCCCAACCTAAAACACCAGTCTGGGAAATAACTTCTACTAATAATTTGAAAAGTAAGGGTATTATTTGAAAGCATTCTTGTGACATTTGTAAGGATGAGAGGAGGTGTGTTATTAAGGAGGGGGGTGAAGTTTAGAGGTACTGCCATTAGGGGGATCCTAGCAGTGCTAGGGTGGAGTTTACTACATATCCAACATTTTTCATATCCAGACTTTTGGGCATAGGCATATTTAAACTTCTATAATAACATTTTATCTGTACAACGTTCTGAGTTTTCATTTCTCTTGTGTCTGTCATGTGTATTATTCATATTATTCTGTTGTGGAGTGTTAGAGGCTTCAGGATGATAAATACAGTTAGTTGTCAGCCAAATTGGCAGGAACACGATCAGGGCAGCCCAGAATAAGAGGCACAAGGCTTTCCCAGAAGTCTGTGGTAAAATAAGCGACGTTATCTTCTTCAGAGACTTTTCTTCCACCTGCTTCACTCACTGTTCGAGGATTTATATCACCTTCTTCACCTCCTTTATCCTTGGCTTGCTTCTTAGGTGTTTGGTTCACCTTCTTCACACGACTGGCATGGATCCAAGCCTGTTGTCCCTCTACCAGAATAGCTGTTCGGGTAACCACGATCACTGTAGTCGGAGGTCCAAATGGATACGCTTCCTTCTTGGTACGCTTTAGTTGCTGGACCACTACGACATCTCCCACTTGAAAGGGATGAGTTGGTTTCTGTGAAGAAGATGGAGAGGTGCGAGCAACATTCCTTTCAACTTGATCTAAAGTTTCAATACGTTTTTTTACATATTCTTCCTGAATACGATCTAGGTCCCCTCTTTCTAACATAAGGGGCTGTCTAGCCCATGGGGTGGGGAATGGTCTACCCATTAAGACTTCAAAAGGAGAGTATCCTGTCTTTTTAGAGGGTGTCATTCTTACCTCGGCTAGTATAGCTGGTAGGACCTTCTTCCAATATGCATACGTACCTCCAGTGGCCTTCCTGATCTTATCTTTAATGGTTCTATTCATTCTTTCCACTATACCTGAGCTCTGGGGGTGGTAAGCAATATGAAACCTCCATTCTATTTTCAGTGTTTTTACTAGATCTTGACAAACTTTGGCCACAAATGCAGGGCCATTGTCTGAGTTGATCTGAAATGGGCATCCCCATCTGTGAATGATTTCCTGTGTGAGAATTTTTACTACTGTTTGTGCATCTTCCTTTGTTGTTACAAGCACTTCTATCCATCTTGAGAACATGTCCACTATTACTAGCAAATATTCCTGTCTTTTACCTAGTTTGGGTATGTGTGTAAAATCAATTTGTAAATGAGTGAATGGTGTAGATGGATATATCAGATGTTCATGTTTTGCCTTGTGAGGGTTCCTGGGATTATTCCGAATGCATGTGATGCATCTGGAAACATATGCCTTAACGAGAGAGGGAAGACCTGGAATGTAAAAATCCTTCACATGTGACTTTCCAACCTCTGTGACCTATGCCATGGTATTGTGAAATAAAAATGGGTGCGCTGGCTACAGGGATACATGGTCTCCCCTCTTGGCAGACAAGGCCAGTTTCTGGGCTTGTCTGCACACCTATTCTGTTCCATTGCTGGATGTCTTGGTCTGTGGCATATGCTTGGTTATGCAATGCTTGATTTAGGAGTGGGATTTCAGGTGAGAGCAATGGCATTTTGATGTTTGCTGGCTGTGTGGATGCTGCTTCTCTTGCTGCTTTGTCAGCTAAGGCATGTCATTTTGTTGCCCTGTATGTGCCCTACAATGTAGTACAGCTATGGACCTTGGCAACTGTATGGCATTTAATAGATTTGTGACAAGTGTGGAATGTGAAATTGATTTACCATCTGCTGCTATGTAGCCCCTCCTTTCCCAGATGACCCCAAAATCGTGCGTGACGCCATGTGAGTATTTTGAGTCAGTGTAAATGTTTACATCTTGCCCTTCAAAAAGCTGACAAGCTCTGGTAAGCGCAATTAATTCAGCAGCCTGGGCTGACTGGAACGGGACTGGATTTGCTTCTAGGATTTTATCAGGTAATTGCACAACAGCATATCCATCATGGTATGTGTTGTCATTCGGCCTGGAACAGGAACCATCCACAAAGACATTTTGTGCATCTGGAAGAGCCACAGAAGACACGTCTGGCCTTGGAGATGTATCCTGATGTATTATAATAATATGGATGCGCTAGTGTTAACTTATAAGTGTAAAACGTACAGACTAATCAGGGAGAGACAATCTCCATATACTGTGAGTGAGGGAAATTACACAAACTCATGTGATAAGTCCTCCTAATCTAGGTGCACAGTGATAAGCAAAAACAAATGTTCCAAACAAGGAAAAACATACGATGTCTTCCTCCACTATAAATGCAAATTCCAGCACTTCAACGCTGTTATCCGGTGAATAGGCACTCATAGGTGGATGTATATGAAAGGAAAAAAGAAGGAAACCTCATTGCACAGACATCAAAAACAAATGGATAATGTGATCCAATGCATCAGCAAAAACACTCACGA
The DNA here is from genome assembly GCA_029574335.1 of Rana kukunoris. Lineage (NCBI taxonomy): Eukaryota > Metazoa > Chordata > Amphibia > Anura > Ranidae > Rana > Rana kukunoris. The sequence goes on along the minus strand of CM056060.1, from coordinate 61,256,410 downwards.
ATCCCCGCTTTGTGCAAGTATGGAACGCCGCTCAGTGTGCAGTCTCCTCAATTCGATCCGATCCGATGGATTCGATCGTAGGCTCCTCCCTACGCGTTACGTCACGAGCACGCGACTTATTCATGGGTTACTACGTGATTGAGGATAGCTTGTGCTTAAATAGCCTCCTCGCTGTCAGCGTGTCATTGGTGTGAGCAACAGGGGAACACAAACATCATTGAGGCAACAAAGCTTACACACCTGGTCAAATTCTGAGTGCAGATGCAGATACATGGATATACATAATTTTAATACATAATTTATAAAAGACCATACATAAAAAATTATAAAAGACCATACAAAAAAATTATTTAAAAGCTGATGCATTTTTTTAAAATTCATTCTATAAAATACCTAGGTGCACCCTCTAGTGGCTCGATAATGAACTGAGTGTATGATATCATACATAACCATATGTCATACTAGGTATATATGAACGAAAAATTACTAATTAGAAAGTGGAATAAAATACAATTAAATTATTACATGTTAATCTGCACAAATAACTATAAACCATCAAAATAACCCAGAGAAATTTCATAAAATATTGATAAAATATATATCAATTATTAAAAAATTAAAACATTTTTTTAATTAATTAATTAAAGGAGAAGTCTTAAAAATCAGAAATGAAACAATTAAGATCAAAATCAATATTCAAGCCATTTGGAAATAAGGGGCCAGATTCACAGAGCCATTACGCCTGTCTAACTGGTGTTAGACTGGAGTAATTTCAAATCGGAAACCTCAAACCATGAATAGATGGCTGTGGGCCTCAATTCGACTGGATTACGTGTTCGTACGCCTTCGGATCTACGCTGCAATAAAATTGCGACCACTGGGTGGACTTCCCTTCGTTTTCCGCGTCGGGGTATGCTAATGAGCTTTTGCCGGCGATCCCCGAAATTACGATCTTAATTCGCAATCTCTTACGGCACCTTTAGTCATCTTTTTTTTGCGGAACACTATACCAGCTTTTTGCTGCTCTAATATTAGACAGCCCATGTTAAGTATGGCCGTCGTTCCCGCATCGAATTTCTACGTTTTCCGACGTCTTTTATTATTTTTTACGTAAGTCGTTCGGGAATAGGAATGTTCGTAAACGACGCTACTCAAACAACGAATGACGTAACGACATGATTTCGCACAATGCACGGCGGGAAATTTCTGAACGGAGCATGGGCAGTTCGATCGCCACGGGGACGCGCTTAATTTAAATGCATGACGCCCCCTAATCGCGTATTTCGGTTACGCGGCGAGAAATAGACTACGCCGCCGTAGCGTACGAGCAAAAATATACCAGAATTTGGTGTAGAGCCTGGTAAAATACGGCAGCGTAGAGTATTTCGATTACGCAGCGCAATATTAAGTGTATCTGAATCTGGCCCAAGGTCTGCATCTCATGTATCCAGCGAGATTCAGATTTGCTCAATTCCCTTATTTTATGACTGCCTCTCCAATGTGGAGTGTATTTGGCTATGGCCCAAAATGTCATTTCTTTAGGATTTTTGTGATGACACACATCAAAATGTCACGACACGTTGTGTTTAGGGAAGGCCTTTTGAATATTTTGGACATGTTTCCTGATACGCTTCCACATAGGTCGCTTCGTGCGTCCAACATACTGAAGCGAGCAGGGGCACTCCAAAACATAAACTACCCCCTCAGTCCTAGAGGTAATGAGGTCCTTTATGTCATATTCCTTCTTTGTCGCCGTGGATATAAATTTTGAACATTTTTGTCCATTAAAATTGGTTTGTCTACACGTAAAACACCGTTTGCACGGAAAAAAAACCTTACCCTGGTAAAAGGTAAGTAGATTATTTCTCATTGGTGGGTCAGGAATATTTTTTGCTACCAAATCCCTTAAAGTTGGAGCTCTTCTATACACCACCCTTGGGTAGCTGGGTAAAATTCCCTGTAGTTGCCTATCCGCTTTCAATATTGGCCACTGCTTCTTTATAATGGCTTCAAGTTGCTTATGTTGAGTGCTATAATTTAGAATTATTGGTAATTCATTTTCCAGCCTATTTTGTTTTACTTTATCTTGTATTAAAGAGGTGCGTGGGATTTCATACACCTTAGAGATTTGTTCCTGAATGAAATCCTTATTATAACCTTTATCAATAAATTTCATTCCAATAATTTGTGCTTGATCCAGGAATACCTGCAGATCTGAGCAATTTCATCGGATCCTTAACATTTGCCCCTTAGGTATATTGATTAACCATGGGTCATGATGACAGCTATCTTCAGGTATGTAGCTGTTTCTCTGGACCGGCTTGAAGTGTGTTTTTGTTTTCAACTGTTGATTTTCCATGGTGATCTCCAGATCAAGGAACTGAATGGTTGCATTACTAATAGTGTAGGTAAGTTTTATGTTTTTTTGGTTACAATTCAATTTTTCAAAGAATTGAGTTAAAGAACTCTCATCACCTTTCCAAATGATGATACAATCGTCTATAAATCTTCTATAGAGTGTGAGCTGTTCAGGCATATTCTCATATATAGACGACTCCTCCCACTCAGACATAAAAACGTTAGCCACACTTGGTGCATATTTGGCACCCATTCCTATACCGTTAAGTTGTCGATAATACTCTGATTTGTGCCAGAAATAGTTGTGCTGTAGCCCATATGCCAAGCATCTCAAAATAAATCGTTTTTGTTTAGATATGAGATGACCAAAGCTGTTCAACGCCCACTTGGTGGCCCCAATGGCTTCCTGATGGTTTATCACAGTATATAATGATGCCACATCGGCTGTGGCTAATAAATAGCCACAATCAGGTTCCATTACTGTGCTCTCAAGGATTTGTATCAGATGCTTCGTGTCCCTGAGGTACGCCCTTGTTTGGGGCACTAGTGGCTGTATAAATTTGTCCACATACTCCCCTAAACGCGAGTTGATGGACTGGATCCCATTTATGATGGGTCGTCCGGGGGGGTTTTTCGAGTCCTTGTGGACTTTAGGTACTGTTTATATGATGGGTACTCTACACAAATCCGGTATTAGGTATTTAGTTTCTTTTTTATTCAATACACCTTTTTCTTTTCCTCTATGGATCAATTCAACTAACTCCTCTTTGTATTCTCCTGTGGGATTGGCTCGTAATTTAATGTAAGTATTAGCATCCTCCAGTTGTTTAGCCAATTCCTCATAGTAATAATTCTTGGATAGGACCACTATGGCCCACCCTTATCAGCTGGTCTTATAATCACTTCTTTGTTTTCTTCCAGCAACTTAATACCCTTATGTATAGACATAGGGTTTGGTGTTTTTTTCACTTAGAGACCATCCAAGTCCTTCAGGACCATTTTGGAAAACACCTCAACATGATGGTTGTTTAATACTTGCGGATTGAAAAGTGATTTATTTCTTAAATAGCTATGTTCCACTCTTCCTGGCATATTAGGTACCGTTTGATCCCTAATTGGCTGTGTTAGCATGTACTTTTTAATATTTAGTTTGCGTGTGAACTTTTTTATATCCACGTATGCGTCAAATTTTACTTCAATTCCGCTTGGGGGCAAACTTTTTTTTTTTTTCCAAATAATTTTTATTGTAGTAAACAAAACAAGGATACAATAGTCACAGTAGTGCATTACAATGCTGTCGAATACATGTTACAGTTGAGTGATACAAAGAGAAAAAGCATAAAACCGTTATCAACACATCAGCGAGACTTAGATTAGGGACACAGGTCACGGGCGGCACCCCTGGCATGGGAATGGGCGTAAGCTATATCCATAGAAGGGGGACCATCGTGCATGAACCCAACCCCCGCCCACCCCTATAGGGAACATAACTGTAGGCGGGAGGGTATATTAGAAGGTCTAAAATCAAAGGTGAGTTAGCCCGGTCCTGGCAAGTGCCGCGTCCCAGCCGTCCGGGCGGAGACCCGTGTTTATGTTGTAACCATTCGGCAAAGGGTGCTCAACATTCCAATGCTCAGCGGGGTTCCATGACCGGATGAGCCATCCTATCATTGGCTCTTCTTGCATAAGTGCTGAGGCTCATGTCTAAGGTGTTAGAGGCGGAGGGGGGGATGGGTAATATTGAGGGGGATTTTGGGGATAGTCAGTCAGTCGTCAGAGTAAGTGGGTCTGGGAACGTCAGTGTGGGTGGGGCGCGTCTGAAGGGGTCGGACTGGAGCATGTGATGAGGGACTCCCTGTAGTGAACCCAGCAGCCCCATGTAAATCTGAATTTCTCAGGGGCATCACGAGCGTATGTGGTGATACTGGCTATACGGGCGTGAACCCCCTCCCAAAATGGTTGGAGTCTAGGACACTCCCACCATATGTGTAACAGAGTACCCTCGGCTGCTGCACACCTCCAGCAGGTGGGGGAGACTGTGGGGAAGAATTTGTGAAGTTTGCTGGGGGTCCTATACCATCTCGAGTATAGCTTGTACCTGTTCTCCTGTGCCGATACATTCAAAGAACCCTTGTGTGTATGGGCCCAAATCGAGTTCCATTCATCATCGGAAATGGGGAACCCAAGATCGGCTTCCCACTTACCGTGAATGTCAGCGTTGGAGGTCGCTCGGGGAGTGAGGATTGAGTATAGGGTAGAAATCAGGTGTCGTTGTGGCTCAGCGGACTGGCATATCCTTTCTAAAGGCGTAAAGTCCCTGCACCAACTAGTTGGCGAAGACGTGCTTTGTAGGAAATGCCTGAGCTGAAAGAATTTGAATCTGGGAATGTGAAAGTCAGGGAATTTCTTTGGGGGCAAACTTGAGGCCCTTATCAAGTGTGATTAATTCAGTTGGACTTAGATCAATCCCACTTAAATTAATAATACCTTCTCCTATTGGACCTTTCTTCTTTTTGTGTCCCCCTCTGCATCCCCTCTTTGATTTGGACTTCGACAGTGTGTTACTTCCCCTTGTCGCAAAGGAGACCTCTCTCTCCGGCGCTGATCTAAAAAAGAAGAAGAACGGGGATCCACATCCTCTCTATAACTAGATAATGGCTCATACTTGTTATGAGTCTGGATAGGACTTCTTCTTACATCTTGTTGATGGTATTCATTACTTTGTTGATATGAGTAGGTCTGATATACCTGCATACTGCTGATGCTGGGGTACTTGGTAATCCCTTGGGTCTCTTCTATCCTGAGTATAGTAATAAGGGTCATACTGATACCCTTGTGTATACCCCCCTTGTGGTGCATGCTGATTTTTTGGGGGGTTAGATCAGTGTTTCTCAACCTTTTTCTATTCGGGGCGCCCTTAAAAAGTATTTTCAGTCTTGAGGCACCCCAGTCCAAGGCTTGGTTCCAATTATGGTGTGTTGCAGAACAAGCGCAAAATTGTGCTTTTTCCTGACACAGACTAATGCTCTGTTCTTTAGAGGTAGTACCCCCACACATTGGAAAACGTGGGGTGCTTTTGCTGCAGTGCAATTTAAAAAAAAAAGTTTGGGGACTTGTTTCCCTGCATTTTGTGGGTACGGAAATGAATGGACTGCCCTACATGCAGCTACACAGATGTGAACCAAGGGCTTGTTCACATGTCATAAGGGCGGTAAAACCACATGGTTGAGCTGTTTTTACCACCCCCAACTTCTCCACCTTTAGCTGCAGAGGCAGCAGCAGCAGCTGAGGGTGTTCACATGCTGTGGCTGCAACGGGAGATATACCCAGGGTGAATAGGGCTGCACTGCAACTACCCCGCAACTGTGTGTGTTGCACAGTTGCGGTGTAGTGATGCTGCATTTAGGGGCTTAAAACAGGTGGTAAAGAGGCAACATAATGCCTTTTTCCCACCTGTCAAATGCCTCTGAAAAGCGATCTGTGCATGAATTGCTTTTCAGAGGAGCAGCAGTCCTTGATGCTATCAAACAAGCCCTACAAAAGCCATTCTGATGGTACAGGAATGGGGGGGGGGGTCAAAATTAATAGTAACATACACACATACATACAGACACATGCTTACACATGCATACATACATACATACATACAGACAGACAGACACTCACACGTGCATGAATACAGACACTCACATGTGCACACAGACACATGTATAAAGCCATTTTTAAATGAATCTAGCTTCTAGCTCAGTACCTTTCCAGATTCCTCATTCAGCCGGGTACTGCACTCTAGGGGGAAGCAGAGGGCACAGCACACTCCTCTGCTCTTTACTTTCACTTTTGAAGCCGACAAAGCTTCTCACAGTTCGACAGGAGAGCAGGCTCATCTGACAGCATTTTCTCCACTGACCCTGCGGCACACCTGAGAACCTCTGACGGCACACCAGTGTGTCGTGGCACACTGGTTGAGAAAGGCTGGGTTAGATGGTTTATTGTTCCCCTTATTTTTCCAATTCGGGTTTTTTGGAGATTTGGATTGGGGTTTACCATTATTTTTATTTTTCCACCATTGTTTCGGTGTTCTCGGCTCATTATTTTCAGCTCTTGGTGGTATATGTGGGTCAATGTCATGAACTCTTGGGTATCTATTATGATCATCCTCATACATTCTCCCTGGTTCAGGTGTTCTATGTCTTAGTTCTCTTTCAGGTGAGATAATCCGTACCTCCCTATCAGGTGAAGATGATACTGATCCATCACTGCCATGTTTTAGATTCAATTGCCATTTAAATGTTTGATGAAGACGATAGTCATTGGTATCCCTGAGGTACTTCCTCCTTTTACGTTGCTTTATTTCAATGTCCTTTTGTTCCAAAACCTTGTTTAATTGGCTCGTGAGTGTTGCAAAGGGTGCAGTGTCTTTGTGACTTTCCAAAGAAGTCTTACATTCAGCTATTTGTTTATTCATATCAGCAATTTTCCTTTGTTTTCTTTTTATAAGGAAATGTAAGACTTCCAACCCTTTTTCATTAAAGAATTTATACCATTCTTCAATGGAATCTTTATCCAATAGAGAATAGACCATCATTGATAGGAACATCCCATCTTAGTCTTTTTGATGTATTGCTCATGTGTAGTGAGGTCCCACCAAACACTAACTTTTTTCTCCATCAAGTGCCTGAATTTCCTAAAATTAGTATCCAGGTCACCCGTTTGAGAAGTGGTTTTGGTGGTAAAAACCGCAGGTATTCCTGGATCAAGCACAAATGATTGAAACAAAATTTATTGATAAAGGTTATAATAAGGATTTCATTCAGGAACAAATCTCTAAGGTGTATAAAATCCCACGCACCTCCTTAATAGTGTTGCTCACGAATATTCGCATTGCTAATATTCGCTATGAATATTGCATATTCGAGTATTCGCGAATAACTCGAATATCGCGGCGAATATTCGCTATTTCGAATATTTATATTTTTTCAAATTTTGCAATGAATTTCGCAATCAATTTCGCATTCGCACTAGCATTCGTAAATATCGAGTATTCGTGATATTTTATAAAAAAAAAAAATGCAAAATTTCGCCAATGCCAATGCCAATTTTTTTTTTTTATAAAATATCACGAAAAAAAATATCACGAATATTCGATATTTACGAATAATGGCCCAGATTCAGGTACATCTGCGCATTATTGGACCGGCGTAGCGCACCGCCTTTACTTTAGACTTGCGCAATTTTGTCGCGTAATCACCCTATTCTCGTAGCTTTTGCGCATAAAATTGCGCATGCGTAACGTTTTTTCAGAGGCGTAAGGAGGAGTAATACAAATTGGGAAGGACGTGGGCGTGTTACATTGAAATGAGCCGTGACCCCATGCAAATGAAGGGCCGGCCGACTCGCGCATGCGCGCTTGAAGGAGACCATGTCAGCTCCGCTGTGCGCATGCTCACAACTCGGGAGCGGCGCAATCAGTGAAATTGGAAATGGACTAGGGCAACGTTGTGAACTACGGCAAACAGCATAAATAGACACACACAAACGCACTTCCTTTGCAAAAGTACATCCCTTTGTCCCTTCCCATTTAACCAAGTGCTTTTGTCCTGTTGTTCGTTGCGGTGTGTTTTGTAGTTGTCAGATTAGTGTTCTGTGTGATCAAGTGTTTGTTAGTAGATTTTTGAAAGTGGTTTTTGATAAGTGTTTGAGAGACTGTTTGTTTGATTGATATATTTGTGTTTGTTTCTTTTCCTGCTGTATTTTTGTTTTGTTTTTTGGTGACTGTTTCTTGCTGAGTAGTTTTCTCTCTGTGTGTGTTTTTGTTTGATTGGTTGTGCTTGTTTGTGTGCGTGAATTTTGTTGACTGGGACTGTTTTTTTTTGGAAGGATGACTGAGAGAAAACGAAAGCTGAATTTTACAGTTGTGGAAAAACAGATTCTTGCCCGGGCCATTAGCGAGTATGGGCGTTACCTCCACGGCCCACAGAGTGCCAACACCACCCCGGCCAGGAGGAGGGAGATTTTGGATAGGATCACTGAGCAGGTGAATTCAGCGGGGCAGGGGGAGACACGGACCCGGTCTGGGATTGACAAAAAAATCAATGACCTCCGGCGTCTGGTCAAAAAGAAGCTGGCCAGAATGCATGCCCATGCCAGGGGCACAGAAGGGGGCCCATCATGCCGTATTAGCCTGACAGCGGAGGAGCGTGCGGTGGCCCTGACCTTTCATCGGCATGAAGTTGCGGGCCTGCCCGGCTTTGACTCAAGTCCGGAGCCCGTGGTGCCAGGTAAGTTTTTTTTTTTTTTAATATCAGGTGTGTAGCATGTGTGGGGGAGGGGTGAAAGGGAATATGTGGCAAGTGTGTGGATCCTCCAACCTGTGAATGTTTTGTGTCATCCACAGATGTGCAGGAGGGTGCAGGGCCATCTGGCCATCTGGCCTGACCGCACCAACCCCAGGACAGCAGCCTAATGAGGCCCCCCCAACAAGGCCGGAGTCCGCGGAGGAGGTTCAAGAGGAGCAGGAGAATCATGAGGAGGAGGAGAATCATGAGGAGGAGGAGTCCATGTCAGGCACTGGACGTTTGGGTTTTGAGGACTCTTCCCCTCTGGCTGGCAGCAGGCAGGCCTCCCTAAGGGGGAGCCCCCCCCTCCTCCCCCAACATGGCTCCCCTCACAAGGGCCTCCCCTTCTCCCCGGCCACAAGCATCAGCTGGAGGCAGGATGTCATCCCAGACCACCAGGGGGGTGGCCGATCTCCTGCCCGCCACTCTGAGAAGGGAAAAGTTCCTCCAGACCTGCCATCTGAGACAGGTCAGCCAGACATTGGTGCGGATGGAGGAGAGCCTGTCCTCCATCAAGGATACGCTGGGGAACCTGGACTCCCACTCCCGGGCTTTCACAACCTGCCTAAATGAACTGCAGATGACATCAGCAGGCGTTGGGCAGGATGTGAGGGCCCTTACCCTGGCTATCCAGGCCAACACGGCAACACTTGGTGCTGCCCTGGACAGAATAGCCGTGGCCTTGGAGGGCAGGCCGCCAGGTGGGCAGAGATCAGGGGCTGCTCCTCCTTCCCCGGTTTTACCCCTTCCCCATGAGTCTCCCCTGAGAAGCCGGGGCCGTGGCCGGGGGCGCCCCAGGCGTGGCTCACGCAGAGGGCAATAATTTGTTTTTCCCCATTTTTTTTTTTAAATAGTTTTATTTTATTTTTTTCATTTTTTTTTTGCTGGAAATTTTTTGCTTTTGCAGGTCATTTATTTTTTATTTTTTTTGGGTTGTGAATGCTGTGTGAATGTGGGGGTGACATTCCTGCCGGAAAAGGGGTGTCACCCTCAATTTTGGTGGAGAAGTGATCCCCAGGTCCGTGTGAATGGTGTATGAATGTACAGTGACATAATTGGAGCCTTGGCGTGGCGTTGCTGCTCACAAGTCCTGCATGGTGGACTGGTGCCAATCCAATTTGATGTGGATGTGGGGTGTGTGTGCTAGGGACCACAGTGGTGTGCATGCATGCATTCTCATTGTGCCATGAGTAATGTGTATGTTTAACGTGCAAAGATGCCCAATGTGAGCTGTCTCCTGGCTGCTCTTCTCTCAGAAGACGGGGTAGCCTCGGTTAGGGGGGGGGATTGTCTGGTTCAGGGGTCAGGTCATCACGTAGGTCAATCTGCAGGCCCTTTCTTTCTGCGAAGTTGTGCAGCATGCAACATGCACCGATGATCTGGCACACGAAGTTTGGGGAATACAAGAGGGTACCCCCAGACTTATCCAGGCATCGGAAACGTGACTTTAGGAGGCCAAAGGTGCGCTCCACCACTGCTCGTGTTTGGGCATGTGCTTGATTGTATCTTTCCTCTCCTGGGGTTTGGGGGTTCCGGATAGGAGTCATGAGATGGGGTCCCAGTGGATATGCAGAGTCACCTGTAAGGGAAAAGACAGGAGGATGTTAGTCATGCATGTGCCCCTTGTGATGTGCATCATGGGAGGGGATAGTCATGCCTGCCACCCATGTCACTCACCAACCAGCCAGGTGTCCCCATACACGTTCTGATGTGGCATTGATTGTATATGTAGCTGTCATGGCTGGACCCTGGGTGTTTAGCACGGACGTGCCATATGAGGCCTTGGGCATCGACTATCACCTGTACATTGATGGAATGCCAATGCTTCCGATTGCGGTACATGTGCTCTGTCTCCTGGGGGGGCTGGAGTGCCACATGTGTGCAATCAATGGCCCCCACAGTGCGTGGGAATCTGGCAATTCTGTAGAAATCTGTCATTGCCTTCAGCCGCAGCTCCTCAGTGGTGGGTTTGATGATTTGGTTGGCCATGCGTCTGAGAATTGCAGGGACAACCTGGTGCACACATCTGCTCATGGAGGATTGTGACATCCCAGCCACCACTCCACTTGTACGCTGAAAAGAGCCACTGGCAAGGAAATGGAGTGTTGCCATGACCTTGACCAGTGGCTGCACTGCAAGTGAGCGGTGTGTTGGGCTGGTGATGTCCTCCTGCAGAGTTGTGGTTAATTCCAGGATGGCATGAGGGGTGAATCTGAAGATGCGAAACACCTCAGAATCACTCATGCCAAACAGGTCTATGCGGGTGCAGTATATCCTCTCCCGTGCCATCCTCCGTGCCCTCATCCTTCTTTGTTCATCTAAAGTCAGTAGTATAGCTATGTGCGACGATGCCCCTGGCATGTTGGCATACAGATTGTTGTACAACACGTGTGACTGCTGAGCTGCTCACTAACAGTGTTGCTTTATCTAACAAGTAGACTTTTTTTCTCTTTTTAGACCAGCTTTTATATGCTCTAATTTTAGATAGGACATTTTGCTGTTGCGCACACTGCGTCACCTGCGCTGCCCCACCGTTGTTTTGTGGATCCCCGTAAGTCCCTCATTAGCATATTTGACTAGCAAATCAATGGTGTGTCTAGCGCACTTTTGCGTGGAAGGATGCGCCAGTCTAACGAAATTACGCGGGACAAAAAAGATTTTTTGCGTATCTCGTTCTGGGGATGCCGCTTACGACTTACGCACGCGCATCTCCTGTTGCGCAGGCGTAATCGCTCTGTGAATCTGGGCCATTCTCTATATTTTAGCCCAAAAAAAAAGCGAAATTTCGCAATCATTTTCGCTTTCGCATATGTGAAATTTCACTTTCACTTCGTAAATATCGAATATTTGTGATATTTTATCAAAAAAAAAAAATATAGCAAAATTTCGCAATTTTTTTTTTTTATATAAAATATCACGAATATTCGATATTAACGAATATTCGTGAATATTCTTCGAAATATTCGCGAAATATCGCGAAATCAAATATGGCGTATTCCGCTCATCACTACTCCTTAATACAAGATAAAGTAAAACAAAATAGGCTGGAAAATGAATTACCAATAATTCTAAATTATAGCACTCAACATAAGCAACTTGAAGCCATTATAAAGAAGCACTGGCCAATATTGAAAGCGGATAGGCAACTATAGGGAATTTTACCCAGCTACCCAAGGGTGGTGTATAGAAGAGCTCCAACTTTAAGGGATTTGGTAGCAAAAAATATTCCTGACCCGGAGTGCGCATGCGCGCGGCTTCCAAGATGGCCGCGTGAGCCGGAGCTCCGTCACACACAGCTTTCGCGGCGCCGACAGCATAGCACAGAGGGGACCTTGCAGCTTCATACCGGGTGTTCGGGAGTCCCGCTGATCCGCGCTATCCCCCCGTATGTCTTCTAACCAAGTCCGCCGAGACCTCGGGCCGCAATTCGATCGGGCGCAGCCGACTGGGTGTTCCAAGATGGCCGCCGCAGCACAACAGCACGCAGCACACTCGGAGGGACACACGGAGCAGAGGCAAGTGCTAACCCCGGTTACCCTAATGTTCACTCCAGCACACCAGGGTGTGATGCTCCCGCATATGTCTCCCTCCCCAGCACACCAGGGTGTGATGCTCCCGCATATGTCTCCCTCCCCAGCTTCCACTGAGTCCTTACTAAGCAGGACCTTTGGGGAGTCAGCAATTCCAACTGTTGGCCAGTCTCTGCCTGTAATGCAGGAGAGTCCGTATCCCTCCTCACCAATCCCTATGACGGGCTCTCACTCAGATGACCTGTTCCTTAGATTGTCAGCTCTTCTGGAAACAGGGCTAGCATCCACAGCTGCCAAAATAACTTCTGATATAAAGGCTGATTTCCAGAACTTATCAAGGATGGAAGCTATAGAACACAAGCTTGACCTCACAGTAGCCTCCACTAACCAGAATTCTGGCCATATTCAAATACTGCAGGACAGGCTCGACTCAGCCCTACTTAGAATTGATGAACTTGAAAATAGATCCAGAAGGGACAATTTCAGGATTAAGGGTCTCCCTGAGGCTATAACGGATGTTTTGCAAGCCACTCATGAGATCATTAAATCATTGATCCCGAATATACCGCAACATCGTCTAGAACTGGACAGGGTTCATAGAGCCCTGGGGCCCCCAAGAAAGGATGGTCCCCCCGGGATGTCATCGTGAAGCCTCACTTTTATCTGGTCAAAGAGGAGATAATGAAGCAAGCTAGAGCGATGAAACAAATTATGTGTCAGGGTCACTCCGTTCAAAACTTTGCCGATCTATCCCAATCCACGATTCAACGAAGACGCTCCCTGAAACCTGAGCTTCAGAAGACAGATAAAAACTCTGCTCTTTTGAGGCCCTGAGAGACAAAAACAACAAGCGCCCAGAGGCGATTGAGTTCGCATGTGCCGCGCTATATAAGTTTTTCATTCATTCATTCATGAAACCCCTGCTGGCAGTTCTATCCCGAAAGGAAATAAAGTACTGGTGGACTTTCCCGTTCGCGGTTACATTTTCGCTTAAGGGGAAATACTACTCCTTTTCTACCCTTCAAGAGGGAGAGAAAACCCTATTATCTCTGAAGCTGATCTCCCTAGAGGCTGACATGGACACTTTGGATCCAGCGTACAACCCGACCAAGCGACCTTCTCCGAACAGCCCTCTTACCCCGTTATGAAACAAGCTGAAGACGAAGAAACATTATGAAACAAGCCGAAGACGAAGAAACAAAGGGACGCTCTCCAGACCTCTCCCCTTTTTTTTTTTTTTACCCCTCTGGCCAAATTTTTGACTTTTGTTTTGTTTTCATTATTTTATTTTAATTTTTTTTTTAAATTTCCCTCTCAGTACCCTCCGGCTCTTTTTTTGATGACTGAGTTCTCGGTTCATGTTATTTTTGTTTGTTTTTTTTCCTCATTGTTTTGGGGGAAAAGCAATGGGGTATTTTTGTGAAAGTCTACCTAGGGGGAGGGGGTTTGACTCTCTCCATTGCGGGGGTCCCAGTCCCCTTTGTGTGTGTGTGTGTTTTTTTTGTATTTGAAACTATGTTTTTTTTCAGGTGCCCGGGAGCTGTGTGCTCAGCATGTGCCTCCACCTATCTCTCGGTTTCCTTGGATTCTGCGAGATGGGTTGTCTGCAATTTTTTAAGCAGACACTTTTTGAAGGATCTGCCTCCAGGGGGCCTTTCTGCCCCCTGATTGCTGATCCGCCTCCTTCGGATAGACTGTCTGTGGTCTGTCTGTTTCTCTTCTCTTTTTCTCTATCTGTTCTACATTTCTTCCTTTTTGTCCCCCTCACCCCATCCTATGTCCGCCGGGATTATGATCATCTGTCTTTTTTGTTTGTTACCCTTCAGGTCCAATCTGTGGAGTTCGTTCACATTGTGGCTCTGTGTGGAAGGTCCGCTTGCTCATCTGCTGAGGGTCAGGCCCTTTTTGAGGTAGGTGACGCAGGGATTGATGGCACCCATCCTTCTCCTCTCGATGGCTAACACACCTCCACCAGTTCTCAAAGTAGCTTCCCACAACACTCAGGGCCTCAACTCTTCCATCAAACGGAGAAAGCTGTTTGACAGTTATAAATCACTAAAATATGATGTGATCATGTTACAGGAGACTAATTTTCCCAAGCGATACAGCCCTGCCTTTCTTTACCATAATTTCCCAGTGTTTTACTTGGCCAATGCGGAAGACAAGACTAAAGGGGTAGCAATTATGTTTTCCAAATCCTCTCATTTCTCATGGCTAGCTGACTATAGGGATATAGGGATCCGGAAGGTAGGTTCTTATTGGTCAAGGGGCTCATTGATGGTTATTTGTTTTCCTTTATCTCATATAATGCCCCGAATAAAGGTCAACTGAGCTTCTTTCGATCTATGTTTTCTACCTTAGCCCCTTTGATTGAAGGAACTCCCATTTTTGTAGGTGACTCCAATCTAGCGCTTGACCAGGGGTTAGATAAATCTAACGCGTCTAAAATCACTTTAACCCGTCCCACTAGAGCTAGCTTAAAATTCGCTAGACTTCTACACGCACAAGGTCTAGCGGATGTGTCGCAGGAACAGAACCCGACGTCTAGGGACTTTATGCATTTTTCCTGTCCGCATCAATCCTACGCCAGGATAGATCATATACTCATGTCTACGTTCCATCTACCTAATGTCACCGGGTCCAAAATTATAGACTCTCCTCTTTCTGATCATTCCATTGTCCTAGCTACTCTTTATAATCCTGCACACAAACCAAAACCCTCTCAGTGGAGACTCAACGAATCTATCCTATCTGATCCTATTAATGTAGCCAAAATTGCCACTGCTCTCTCTGAATACTTCACCTTAAATAATACAGGGGATGTTTTGGCTGAGGTTCTCTGGGCGGCACATAAAGCCACTATCAGGGGAAAATTTATCCAACTGGCCTCTAAACTGAAGAGGGAAAGGAAGGTGGACATTGATAGACTAGAAAATGTATACACATCCCTTAGAGCCCAACATAAAGCAGATCCCTCTAGTGTCCGTGTGCCCCAAATTGATGCCGCTAGATTGGAACTTAATCTCGCCCTTACTACCCGAGCTGAAAAGCTGCTTCGATGGAGCGGAGCTAAATTTTATTCCCAAAGGGATAAGTTGGGTGGAATGCTCGCAAATAAATTATCCCCCAGGTCAAAAAAAAATAATTTTCCTAAAATTAGGACTCATCACCAGACCACGACTTCTGATCCCTCCAAAATTCTTTTGGCTTTCAGAGATTTCTATAATAAACTGTATGAGGCTGGACACCAGGCATCTGTGAGTGAAATCTTGCAGTTTCTTGACACCCTCCCTATTCCTAAGCTCTCTGAAGAGCACAAAGCCATCATGGAAAACCCAATTTCTGTGAATGAAACCCCGGAGGTCAATAAAGGTTTAAAAAAGGGTTCAGCTCCTGGTCCGGACGGCCTTTCGGTCCCTTATTACAAATCGTTTTCTGAGTTGTTAGCCCCCTTCATAACAACATTTTTCAATGAAAAAGTGTCAGGTAGGCCTCTTGTACCTGACCTAAATGCAGCCTTCATTACCGTCATACCTAAGCCAGATAAAAACCCGGAAGAGGTAGGGAACTATAGGCCGATCTCACTAATAAATAACAATGTTAAAATACTTACCAAGATTTTGGCCAATAGATTAAATTCCTTTATCAGCTCTTACGTCCACAAAGATCAAGTGGGTTTTATCCCGGGGAGGCAGGGTCCCGAGCAAACCATGAGAGCCATCGATATTGTGTCGATTCTCCAATCTAACTGGCCAGGTGGCTCAAAGCAGCGGGGAATGCTTCTTGCCCTGGATTTACAAAAAGCATTTGATACGGTTTCATGGCCTTATATTTTTTCGCTCCTAGAAAAATGGGGTTATGGTAATCATTTTATTAGCACGCTCAAAGCCCTGTACTCCTCCCCCACGGCACGTATACGTTTACAGGGGTACTACTCCCCCCCGGTACAAATAGCAAGAGGTACGAGGCAGGGGTGCCCTCTATCCCCGATAATATTTGCTATAGCCATGGAAACGCTTGCTATTGCGATTCGAGAAAATCCCAATGTTAAGGGGGTTACCTGTGGTCCCAAGATGCACAAGTGTGGCTTATTTGCCGACGACTTAATACTATTTATCACGTCCCCCCTGATATCTATTCCCACTCTAAATAAGATTTTTGCTGCTTTTGGGGCTGTCTCGGGTCTTCAGGTTAATTTTTCCAAATCTTTAGCACTCAATGTTTCTCTAGATCACGAGACGGTGTCCCTGCTGAAACAGAACTTCAAGTTTGCGTGGAATGACTCGGCTATTAAATACTTGGGTATCTCCCTTACACCTAAATTTGAAACTCTTTACGGTCAGAATTACCCCCCCATGTATCATAGATTGGAACAGGACCTGAAGTCATGGTCTAAACTTAATTTGTCGTGGCTTAGCAGAATAAATGCCATCAAGATGACTTTGCTCCCTAGGTTGCTCTATCTTTTTTGAGCTCTCCCGATTCCACTGAGGAAGGATCATTTAAAGTCCTTCCAGAGCAAAGTTCTGAAATTTATTTGGGGGGGCACGGGATATAGGATTAAGCAACAAACCCTCTTTCACTCCAGAACACAAGGCGGTGTCCCTCATTTATATAGATATTATTTAGCTTCAAGATTAGCTCAATTCTCTATAATTTTTACTAGGGGGGATTAGCCGGATTGGGTACAGATTGAACGGCAGGCAGTTCCCCTCCACACCTTGGATTTTCTCGCTTGGGCGACCCCTAAGAGTAGACCTTCGATCTTAGCCCCTTCCCTTTCACACTCATTTGTTTTGTGGGATAAAAAGAAATTAAACTCCAACCTCATCTCTGAAGTTAAACCCTTGTCTCATCGTAATCCACGATTTCCCCCTGGGCTTGACATAAAGGCTTTTAGATGGTGGCTTGACAAGGGGCTGTATCGCCTGGGTCAGTTTTTCACCCCTAGTGGCCCTCTCTCTCTTGCCTATTGTGTAAGCAATTTAGAGCTTCCACAATATATAGATATTATTTAGCTTCAAGATTAGCTCAATTCTCTATAATTTTTACTAGGGGGGATAAGCCGGATTGGGTACAGATTGAAGTTAAACCCCTGTCTCATCTTTTTCGTAATCCACGATTTCCCCCTGGGGTTGACATAAAGGCTTTTAGATGGTGGCTTGACAAGGGGCTGTATCGCCTGGGTCAGTTTTTCACCCCTAGTGGCCCTCTCTCTCTTGCCTATTGTGTAAGCAATTTAGAGCTTCCACAATCGGAGAGGTTTCGTTTTAATCAAATCAGTCATTTTCTTCATAGCATTTGGTTCTCCAAGCCTTCCCCCCCAAATTTACCAACTTTGAATTATGGTGTAGTCAGTCCACCGAAAGGAGGGCAGGTATCTCGATCATCTACGCGTCACTATCCTCTCCGGCTGACAAGTCCTCCTTCATGTTGGCATGGGAGGAAGACTTCCAGTTTAAATGGAGCTTGGAGACTTGGCAGTCGGCTGTGACATATGCGTTTAAGGGCATCATCAATATCTCCCTCATGGAAGCCAGTTTGAAAGTTTTAGCCAGATGGTACCTTACTCCCGCCAGGTTGGCTAAGATCTTCCCCTCAGCTGATCCCCTCTGCTTTAGGGGGTGTCAGCTGCTGGGCTCATTCGCACATATCTGGTGGGAATGTCCCAGAATTAGGCCATTCTGGAGGAAGGTTCTTTTGATCATTAAGAAAGTTACTGGTTGCGATGTTATGAGACCTCCGGAATCCATCTTACTGAATGCTCATTTTCCTGGGATTTCTAAGCACTCGCGTAGATTGATTCACTTTATATTACTTGGTGCGAAGATTACTTTAGCCAGGGCCTGGAAACTCCCGAGCATTTCTAGTAGGGCGGTGTCCAGGAAGGTCTCATGGATTATGTCCCAGGAAAAGGTGAATGCTATCTTAAATTATTCTATGCCTAAATTTGAATTAGTTTGGGGTCCTTGGGCTCAGTATATGGGTATTTCTCTCATCCCGGGAAATTGAATTCATCTTTATCAGATTGTATTTCGTTAATTATGTCAGTGATTTCCCATTAACCACATCCATCTCTCCCCCCTTCCCTTTTTTTGTTTTTCTCTTTCTCTTTATTCTCTTCTGTTCACTTTCATATATCCTTTTTGGTGCTGTCCCTTCTCTCTTTTTGAACAACTGTTCTCTTTGTTGTTTTAGTATTGTTGCCGCTCTTTCCCCCTGGGTCCTCGACCCAGGGGACAGTCTGTGTATATTGGGATCCTGGCTTCGGTATGGGCGGACCGGGGGAACTTCATCCATTGGCACAGTGAGTTCCCTTTGGGGGTGCTGTTGGTTGAGGGCTCTTCGGCAGCCTGTCGGTTAGGGGCTTGGGTCTCATGAGGATGGGATGGGGACTATGTCATAGCTATTGTACGTCAGGTCCGTGGAGGTCTGTCTGCCTCCATTCTGTCCCCTCTGGGTTATTTTTGGTTAATTTCAGGTTTTCTTTACTTTACCTTGAAAGACCTGTTGATGGTGGCAGTCCCTATGCTCACTCCAATGTACACGCATTTCATGTTATGTTTCCATTATCTTTTGTTTTTTCGTTGTTTATCTTATCTATTATTGTATGACTGATTGCTCTGTATTCTTTATTGTTCCTTCTTTTTTTTGTCTGAAAATAAAATCCTTGAAAGTAAAAAATATTCCTGACCCACCAATGAGAAATAATCTACTTACCTTTTACCAGGGTAAGGTTTTTTTTCCGTGCAAACGGTGTTTTGCGTGTAGACAAACCAATTTTAATGGACAAAAATGTTCAAAATTTATATCCACGGCGACAAAGAAGGAATATGACATAAAGGACCTCATTACCTGTAGGACTGAGGGGGTAGTTTATGTTTTGGAGTGCCCCTGCTCGCTTCAGTATGTTGGACGCACGAAGCGACCTATGTGGAAGCGTATCAGGGAGCATGTCCAAAATATTCAAAAGGCCTTCCCTAAACACAATGTGTCGCGACATATTGATGTGTGTCACCACAAAAATCCTAAAGAAATGAAATTTTGGGCCATAGCCAAATACACTCCACATTGGAGAGGCAGTCATAAAATAAGGGAATTGAGCAAATCTGAATCTCGCTGGATACATGAGATGCAGACCTTATCTCCAAATGGCTTGAATATTGATTTTGATCTTAATTGTTTCATTTCTGATTTTTAAGACTTCTCCTTTAATTAATTAATTAAAAAAATGTTTTAATTTTTTAATAATTGATATATATTTTATCAATATTTTATGAAATTTCTCTGGGTTATTTTGATGGTTTATAGTTATTTGTGCAGATTAACATGTAATAATTTAATTGCATTTTATTCCACTTTCTAATTAGTAATTTTTCGTTCATATATACCTAGTATGACATATGGTTATGTATGATATCATACGCTCAGTTCATTATCGAGCCACTAGAGGGTGCACCTAGGTATTTTATAGAATGAATTTTAAAAAAATGCATCAGCTTTTAAAAGGGAAAATTTTATACTTACCTATCGGTAATTTTCCTTTCCTGATGCAAGCATGACAGCATATACGTATGGGAAGGCTCCGCCCCCCTGCCCAATCAGGACCGGTTATACTATAAAAGTAGGTCTCCTCCCCTATACCCGCATTCTCGTAATTTATTATCACTGCGGAAGGCCCTACTTAACTGTTTCAGGCCTCTGTATTTTTTTTTTTTTTTTTAAGGGAGGGACCTATATGCTGTCATGCTTGCATCAGGAAAGGAAAATTACCGATAGGTAAGTATAAAATTTTCCCTTTTCCTGACACAGCATGACAGCATATACGTATGGGATGAAAAAAATTACTAGACCAGATGGGTGGGTCATGCTGCATTTGTTTTATTTTATATACATATCTATCTATATATATTATGTATATTCACTAACTGTGACATTACTTCATGTCACTCCTTGTAATACCGCGCGAACCAAACTGTATTGTCGTTAAGGCCGCCGGGTCCACCTTGTAGTGGTTTAGAAATGTATTAAAGGTCGTCCAGGTTGCGGCCCTGCAAATGACCTCGGGGTGACTCCCCTGAAATTCGCCCATGATGTCGCCATCGCACGTGTGGAGTGCGCCCTGAGTTCTGCTGGAGGCTCTAGTTGTTTTGCCACATAAGCTCTTCTTATGACCTTGACTAGCCACGTTGCCAACGTCCGTTTAGATGCTGCCAGCCCTTTTCTGTGGCCTTCATATACCACAAACAGATTTTCTGATCTCCTAAATGTTGCCGTCTTTTCTATGTAGGTTTCCAGGACAGCTCCCACGTCCAAGTTATGGGGTACACCTGTTGTACCTGCCTGGTATGTTGGAAGTACCATTTCTTGGTTCATATGAAATGCAGTGTTGACCTTCAGTCTATAGTGTGGTAAAGTCCGTAACACTACCCTGTCTGTCATACGACAAAAGTATGGTGGTTTGCAACCTAGGGCTTGTAAGTCCGATACCCTCCTGCCGGAGGTTATTGCCGTGAGGAACACCGCTTTTTCTGAAATATCTTTCAATGTTGTAGTCTGCGTCATGCTGCCACTTTCCTGTGATAGGAAGTCTAATACTACTTGAAGGTCCCAAGGTGGGACGTATGATCTCCTTACGGGACGAATCTTTGTGCATGCTTTTAGGAATTGACGGATTAAAGTCCTTGATGCCCATCTTATATCTGATAGTGCTAATAAAGCTGAGACTTGTACTCTCAGTGTGTTGACACTGAGGCCTCGTACACACGATCGGACATATCCGATGAAAACGGTCCGCGGACCATTTCCATCGGATATGTCCGATCGGGAGTTTGATCCGATGGCGTGTACACACCATCGGATCAAATTCCCCGCCGCCAGCAGGCGCGGTGACGCGGCGGTGACGTTGACGCCGCCGCGTCACCGCCACGTCACCGCACCAGGAAGTAAAACACTTCAGCGCATGCGCCGAATCCATTCGGCGGCGGCGCGGCGGCGGTGGGGGACGACATGTCTGCTGGTAAGTGTACTAACCAGCAGACATGTCGGGCGGACAGATTCCCACCGGATGGATTTCAAAGCATGCTTTGAAATCTGTCGGGTGGAGAAATCTGTCCGCTAGCCCATACACACGAGCGGAGATGTCTGCTGAAACGGTCCATCGGACCGTTTTCAGTGGACATATCCCCTCGTGTGTACGCGGCCTGAGACCTTTGTCTAGACCTGCTTGGAGGAAATTTAGAATTTGTGGTTCTGAAGGTGTTCTTGGGTCGAACTGTTGTGCTTCAGCAAAGGATTTGAATACTTCCCAAATCTTTGAATAAATCTGGTTAGTGGTGGATGCTCTAGCTTTCAACAAAGTCTCCACCACCTCTGTGGTAAGTCCTGCGTCCGTCAGTCTTCTCCCCTCAGCTTCCAGGCAGCTAAATGTAGAGTTCCTGGATTTGTATGCATCACCTGACCTTGTTGCAATAGGTCCGGGATGTTCGGCAATGGCATGGGCTGGTCTACTGCCAACGCTTGAAGTAGTGGGAACCACGGTCTGCGTGACCACATTGGGATTATCGCTATGACTGTCCCTGGATAAGTTCTCACTCTGTTGAGTAACTTGAAGATTAAAGGAATCGGAGGGAATACATACGCCAGCCTACAGATCCATTTGGCGTTGAGAGCATCTGTTGCTTCTGCCTCTTGGAACTTTGCTCTCGCTAAGAAGCGCCTGCACTTCGTATTGGTTGCTGTCGCCATCAAATCTAGGTCTGGATACCCCCATTGCTTGCACACCCAATGGAAAACTGACTGATTTAGTTCCCACTCGTTGGGATCTAAGGTCCGTCTGCTCAGTCTGTCTGCCAGACAGTTCTGCGGCGCTGGTATGTAGACTGCTGTAAGATCGAGTAGGTTTTGTTGCGCCCACTCCATTATGGGTGACACTTCCTTCATTAATGCCTGGCTTCGTGTTCCACCCTGCCTCTTTATATATGTGACTGCTGCTTTGTTGTCCATCTGAATGACCACTCTTTTGTTTCGTATTTGCGTCTGGAACGCTTCCAACGCACACCAGGCCGCTCTCAATTCTATGATATTGGAGACCTCCTTTGTCTTGCATTTCCATCTGCCCTGGGATAACAGCCCCTCGTGGTGTGCCCCCCACCCTACTGTCGATGCATCCGACGTTATCACATAAGGTGGGTCTGTTACCAACTGGTGACAGTTTTGTAGGTTCACCGGATCCTTCCACCACTCCAAAGACCTTTTCATTTTCACTGTTAAGTGGATCTTTTGTCTGGTTGATTGTCCTTGCCACTGCTTGAGGAGACCCCTCTGAAATGATCTCATCCTCTAATGTGCCCATTTTACCATCGGTATGGTTGAGATTAGTACCCCCAAAATACTGAGGCATTTCGATGCCGGTAGATATTGCTTCCTGGATACCTCCTCCAGCTTGTTCTGTAAGGTTATCATCTTTTGTTTGGGAAGTTCTATAGTGTTCCTGTGGGTATCCAAGATCGCCCCTAGGAACAGAATTCTTTGTGATGGGTCTAACTGGCTCTTTTCCCAATTGATCATCCATCCAAACTCTTGTAGTGTATCTATTAATATGTGCCGATGCCTCAAAAGGATACGTGGGTTTTTTGCTGCTAGTAAGATATCGTCCAGATAATGGAACGCTTGAAGGCCCTTCCTGCGTAGAATGGCTATAATTGGTAGCAGAATTTTTGAGAAGGTTCTGGGTGAAGTTGCTAGGCCAAATGGTAGGCACGTGAACTGGAAATGCAGATCCGCCACCGCAAATCTTAGGTATTTGTGTAGATGTGCACGGACTGGGACATGTAAATATGCATCTTTCAGGTCCACAGATAACATCCATTCGCCTCTCGTGAGGGCTTGGGTTACTGATTGCAAGGATTCCATCTTGAAACTCTGGACTCTTATAATCTTGTTCAGTTCCCTCAGGTCTAGTACGGGTCTTAAGTCGCCTGTCTTTTTCCGAACTAAGAAAAGTGGCGAATAGAAACCTTGCCCTCGTTCTTGCCTTGGCACTGGTTCCACTGCACCTTTGCGCAGTAAGGTCTGCACATATTTTGTAATCAGTTGACGTTTGTCCCTGTCCTGAGGTAAACGTGTGGGGCAAAAATGTGGGTTCACGGGAGTGACCAAAAATTTCCATTGATACCCTGTTTGGACAACCCCCGTTATCCATGATTCTTTGACTTGTTCCGTCCAGACATGAGCAAACTTGCGTAGCCTGGCTCCTACTCCCCCTGTCTGGACGGAGAAACCTTCAAAAGGGCTTCTGCTGCTCTGATGATGTGTTCGCTTTCGATATCCAAGCCACCGCTGTCTGTGGTGGCTTTGTGCCCCTTCTATATTCTCTGAGGGGCCTGAAGGGTCTGAAGTCCCTCACCTTGTTGGGATATTGCTTTCTCCCCTGAAAGTGTCTCTGTTTCGGCCTTACGTCTTGAGGGAGCAGCCCTGACTTGCCTCCTGTCACCTTTGATATTGCCGAGTCCATCATATTCCCGAACAATGCTGTCCCATTAAAGGGTATACGACACCAATTAACCTTAGACGATGTGTCCGCGGTCCATGGTTTAAGCCATATCGCTCTCCTCGCCATGACAGAGGATTGCATGGCTCTAGCTGAGCAACGCAGAGAATCTATTGCTGCTTCTCCAACGAAGTCACCCGACTGTATGATATTGTCCATGACCTCCAGGGATGGTGACAGGTCCGCACCTGCCTGTATCTCCCCTTTTATATACTCTGCCCATACCGTAATGGCTTTGGCCAGCGTTGCCAGTGCTAACATAGGTCTGCAGGCACTACCTGCGGCTAAATAGGTTCTTTTCAAATCAGAGTCCATTTTTCTGTCTAATGGATCCTTAAAGGATACTGCATCGTCCATTGGCAGTGTCACATGGCGTGCCAACCTCATGATAGCGGCATCCACCAATAGGGAGTCTCCAGATTATGCATATCTTCCGCCTTAAAGGGATACATTCGCATGAATCTATTGATAGGCGACCTTCTCCTGTCCACCTTCCCCTATTCTTCCTGAATCACTTCCTTTACCTCTTCTATAAGAGGGAATGACAGTGTCGTTCTCTTTAGTTGAGGGTAAAACTTTCTTTCCTTCGCGGGATGAGTTATCTCTTCCTCCCATTGAAGCGCTTCTCTCACAGCTGTCACCAAGGGTTGCACTGCTGAATATCTAAAGCTTAGCTTTGTATCATCCACCTGGCCTTCGTCCTCAGACTCCCACTCTGGGGACGGATCTCTATGTCTCTGGGCTACTGTATGACCCCTGCTTGACCACCTGGGTTCACTGGTTGTAGTTTTTGAATCGTGCATAGATTCCTTCACCGTACGTTTTATTATTTGGATTATTTCGGCTCTTTCATTATCCTTATCTGCTGCCGCTTCACGCAGGCAATCTTTACACAAAATCTTCCCTCTGAGGGCCATTCTTCCACATCCCACACAGAGATCATTCATATCTTCCTGCTGGTTATGTTCTACTCTATGTCGGCTCTTATCGTGAGCCTTAGAGTGTGATGCTGATCTCTCAGAGCTTGAGGCATGCCTGTGTTGTGTCTCTTTGCTCTTGGAAGAATGATGTGGTAGCTGTGGGCTGAAAGCAGATTGCAGCCAATCAGTAATGCACTTTTTTTTAAAAGGTATGCCATGATGACACATATACTTTACCTGCCCTCACCTTAATATATGTGGCTGGTCCCTAGGAGAGCTCATGATTCTGTAATTCACAGATAATCCCATTTTAGTAACTTGTTATCATAAGATCCTCATGCATCTCTCAACATGTCTCTTTCCTACCTGGGTCCTGACTCGTGCGCTTGTGACGTCTGGCCGTGTCGTTGCTGCATAGTCTCTGTGCTACACTCTGTGTGCAGCTTGTCTCCTCGCTATGAGCCGGCGTCTCACGTGACCGGAAGTGCTCTGGCCGCCATCTTGCTGCACCCGGAAGTTCGCCCGTCGCCATCTTGCGAATGGGCAGACCTATTCTTTTACATTAAGATAGCTCTCCTAGTCCAGATACTGTAGTCTTTCGATATTTTAGCGTGTATTGTCTATCGTATAGTGTCTAGTATGATGTTAGTAGATTGTTCTCGCAGCTAAAACACCAGGTCCTCCAGAGAACGCATTTATTTCAACAACTACAATACAGAATAGTCCAACGTCCACAGATGATACAAAAATCCAGCAGAGTCATTCAGATTTCTACCTGCGCCCCCATACTCATACAGAGAGTACCTTCTCTCTGACAAAATGATTCGAATGTCAGCCTGTCTTTCTCATATAATGGTATCATACTGGAGGGGGGTCAACCAAATGTTCCCATTGAATGTCTAATTACCATTAATAAACACTTCCTTATGTATGTCAGGAAGTACCAGGCCATCTCACATACCTAGGTTGTCTTAGATAAGATTTACACATCAAAGGGTCCTCTGTATCTTTTGATCCTTTGGCCACAAGATTTGGTTAGCAAACTTCCTTTGATGTGTAACCTCGAATGCCTAAATACCATACCATACATACTGTATAACACAATATTTTAAATACCAACACATCTATATTAATATTACTACATATTCCCCCACTTGGATCGGTTCTAACTACTAGAACCAATCCATAATTCAAACAACAAACGCAATCATGGTTTGAGGTACTGGATGCTTTACAATGGCTCATATGAAATATTAAGTTGAGACTGGTTACATCTCTCTTCACCAACCTCTAAAATATCCCCATGAAACAGTTATTAGATAATATAACTTTAGACCATGACTGGAAAAGGGTTCGGTAAACATAAGTGGCCCGTATCCATATAGCTGTTAGGCCTTATTTCAAAGCTTGCTTTTTCTTGAGTAAATCACATAACGATCTTGAATATTGTGCAAAAAAAACGAGCAGATGTCACCATTCATTCTGACTTCATCACATCTCTCACCATCTTACTGAAAGTAAAGCTTGGTGTGTTTTTGGGAGGTCCAATCCACATAAGTCCAGGATTCTCTCATCTCCAGGCTCAAAGTTTATATCTTTAAAGATGCTTTTGCACAAACACCAGCAAATCCTGAAAGTACCAGTTACTTACCGGTAGCTGGATTTCTACGATGTCTTACAGGACGGCACTGTGAGAGTAGACTGGCTCACCTGACAGGAAACACAATCAAAAATGAAGTTTAAAAGGCCCCACCCCTCCCGTGTGCCTCAGTTTAAGATAAGTAACCGCTCTTTAGAACACGGTATAAACAGAGACCCAGAAAAAAGGAGGAAAATAGATAGAAGTAAAAGGGAGGGAAGTAGGCCTGCCGTCCTGTAAGACATCGTAGAAATCCAGCTACCGGTAAGTAACTGGTACTTTCTCCCTCGTCTTCCAGGACGGCACTGTGAGAGAAAAGCAAGTAATCCTCAGGCCTACCTTAGGGCGGGACCACCGTCTGTAAGACCTTCCTACCAAAACTCAGGTCTTGAGGAGACAGTAGTTCGACTCTATAATGCCTGATGAACGTATTCCGGCTGGACCAGGTTGCCGCTCTACAGATCTGCTCTATGGAAGCTCCTGCCCTTTCTGCCCAGGAGGTTGCCAGAGAACGCGTGGAATGAGCCTTAATAACAGGAAGTGGTTTACCTGCCTGTGTATATGACAAAGAGATAGCCTGCCTAATCCATCTGGAGATGGAAGCTTTAGTTGCCTGTTGGCCCTTCTTCTGCCCTGAAAAATTAACTAAAAGGTGAGGGGAAGATCTGAACTCTCTAACCCTCTCTAGGTAAACTAAAAGGCAGCGTCTTACGTCCAGGCAATGGAAAGTGGTTTCCTTTTCATTGCTGGGATTTGCGCAAAAAGAAGGAAGTATAACTTCCTGAGACCTATGAAACCTGGTTGCCACCTTGGGAAGGTACAGAGGATCCTGAGTCAAAATAACCCTATCTTCAAAAACCCGCAGAAAGGGTTCTTTGATAGAAAAAGCATGCAAGTCTCCAACTCTCTTGGCAGACGTGATGGCTAACAAAAAAGTAAATTTAATCGTAAGAAATTTTATAGAAATGCTGTCTATAGGCTCAAATGGTGCCTTAGTCAGCTGTTCCAGGACCAGGGGGAGGTCCCATGAGGGAACCCTGGAAACCTGCATAGGAGAAAGTCTGTCCCTGGCTGTCAGGAACCTCTTGATGAGGGGTTCCGCTGAGAGGCTCTTCTCCAAAAAATATGATAAAGCTGCCACCTGGACTCTTAGAGTTCTAGTAGCTAAGCCTAATTCCACGCCATCCTGAAGAAACTCCAGGATGTCGGGAGTTTTGGGAGAAGAGATCCGCTTAGCGGTGCACTAACGCCAAAAGACTGTCCAGACCTTTGTGTAGATGTGTCTGGTGACTTTCTTGTGGCTGGATAGTAGGGTATCTATGACTCTATCCGAGCAGCCCTTCTGTTGCAAGTTCCGCCTTTCAATAGCCATGCCGTCAGGCTGAAGAAACCTGGGTTCGCATGAAAGATCGGCCCTTGCCGCAGGAGATCCGCTCGGAGAGGCAGGGGAAGCGGGGGGGCTAGAGACCAGAGCTTCAGAATGGGAAACCAGGATCTCCGGGGCCACCAAGGAGCGATTAAGATTAATTTTGTCTCCGCGGAGGCCAGCTTTTGTAAGATCCTTGGGATCAGATTCAGCGGGGGAAAAGCGTAAGCCAGACGGAAATCCCAGTCCTGGGCCAGCGCATCCACCCCCTGGGAACCCGGTCCCTGTACCAGGGAAAAGAATTTGTTCACCTTTCTGTTTTTCCTGCAGGAAAAAAGATCTATGTCCGGGACCCCGAACCGCCGACAGATCCAGTCGAAGGTCTTTTGGCATAATTCCCACTCTCCCTGACAAACGGGTTGACGACTCAGAAAGTCGGCCTCCAAATTGGTGGCTCCTCTTATGTGGATTGCCTGAATAGAGGGTACTCTCTGTTCCGCCCAACCCAGGATCTCCAGGGAGAGTGTCAGGAGGGACTGGGACTTGGTGCCCCCCTGTCTGTTGAGAAAGGCGACTGTTGTAGCATTGTCGGAAAGGACCAGGACATCCTTGTCCTGAATTCTTCCTTCGAACGCCCTCAGAGCTTCTCCCACTGCCAGTAATTCTCGATAGTTGGAGGAGGTCCGCCTTTGATGATGATCCCAGGATCCCTGAGCCCGTAGTTCTTGTACATGGGCTCCCCAACCCCAAGCACTGGCGTCCGTAGTGACCTTCAGTGGATCGGTCTGACTCCACGGACGGCCCTTCAAGAGGTTTTGGTGGTGGAGCCACCACTCTAGGGAGTCCTTGACTAGGATCGGAACCCTGACCCGGGAATCGAGAGTGTCCTCCTTTCCGTTCCAGGCGGAGAGGAGGAACCTCTGAAGTGGTCTTGTGTGTAGTTGGGCCCAGGGGACCGCTGGAATGCAAGCGGTCATCTGACCCAACAGCTTCATGATCTCTCTGAGGGAGGGATTTTCTGCAGCCACTAAAGACCCGATCGTCGTTACAAGCCTCTGGAACTTCTCTTGGGGAAGAAAAAGTTTCTTCTCCCGGGAATCTATGATAACCCCCAGGTATACCTTCCGCTGTTCCGGTAGAAGGGAGGACTTTTGCTTGTTGATTATCCAACCAAGCGTCTCCAGAGTGGTCATGACGACGGTCAGGTCCGAAAGGAGCTGATCCTGACTTGGGCTGAAAAGCAGGAGATCGTCTAAATAGGGGACGAGGGAGATCCCCTTCAGATGTAGATGAGCCATTACCTCCGCCAGGATCTTCGTAAATACCCTTGGGCTGGAGGCCAGACCAAAAGGGAGGGCAGCAAACTGCCAGTGCTGAATTCCCTGTGCGGAGGCGAGGGCAAATCTCAGAAACCTCTGATGTCCTGAAAAAATCGGGACATGCAGGTAGGCGTCCCTCAAATCTATGGTTGCCATAAAGACGCCCTCTAACAAAAGACTCCTGAGGCTGTGAACGCTTTCCATCCGGAATCTTTTGTAGAGGAGATGGGAGTTCAGAGGTCTCAGATTGATTATCAGTCTGAACTTGCCGTCCGGCTTGGGAACCACAAAAATGTGGGAGTATACTCCCTGACCTTGTTGGTCTGGCGGGACTGGGATTATGACCCCCTGTTCCGCCAGACTTGTAATATTCTGGGAGAGGCCTACAGCTTTGCTGGAGTCCCTTGGGAGGTGGGTGAGGAGAAAGGCCGGGGGGGGGAGCTCTCTGAACTCTAAGTGGTAACCCTCCCTGATTATCTGCAGGACATGGGGACTCTGGGTTATGTTCTCCCAGGCTGGAAGAAACCTGGCGAGCCTGCCCCCCACCTTCCCGTCACTTGGTGTCCTTTCCGGATGGTTTGGGATTGGCAAAAAGGATCCCCCCCTTTGGTCTATCCTTACCAAAGGGCCAACGACGACTGGTGGATTGTCCTTTGTCCGGGGCCGGAATCTTTCTCTGGCTGGGACGAAAGGACCGCTTCCTACACTGCCTAGGTTTTGAAGGGAACTTATTCCCCTTCTCAGAAGACCTGGACAAAGCCTGATCTAAGGCTTCCCCAAACAAGAGGGAACCCTTGAAGGGGAGAGCACATAGGCGGCGTTTTGAAGCAAGATCACCCCTCCAAGTCTTTAGCCAGACGGCCCTCCTAGAGGCATTAATAAGTGCCCCAGTCTTGGCTGAGGCGCGAATGGTTTCTACCGCTGCGTCTGCCAGGTAGGCCACTGCCCCGCTAATAAGTTGGAGGGAATCTCGTATCTCCTTAGTCTTGGAAGAATTGGGGATATGGTCTAGAAGTTTTGAAGTCCAGGCGTCGGCATTTCTTGCCACGCAGGCTGAGGCCAATGCAGGACCAAGGGAGGCTGCATTGGCTTCCCAAGCCCTACGGAGAGAAGTGTCGGTACACCTATCCATGGCATCCTTTAAACTGCCTGAGTCCTCAAAGGAAAGGTCTGACTGTTTTGAGACCTGTGCCAAGGAGGCATCAAGCTTAGGGACCTTAAAAAAAGGTGTCTACTACCTCCGTTTTAAAGGGACAGCGGCGTTTCCAAGTTTTGAAACTAGGTAAGCTCTTTTCAGGTTCTGCCCACTCCCTGAGGATAATGTCCTTTAGTGACTGATGGACCGGGATGGTCATGGTTTGAGGTTTTATTAAACCCCTGTACATCCTGTCCTGGGCTGAGACCTGCTCTGCTGGTTCTTGAATGTGCTCTGTAGCATAGACAGCCGCTAAAAGACCCTCCATATCATCAGTAGGAAACATATATTTTCCTGTCCTGGTATCCTCCTCCTCCTCTTCCTCCTCCTCTGCCTGGCTGTCAACCAGGGATTCACTACGTAAGGCTAACTCGGACTCCTCAGAATCCGAGGGGTACACTCTACGAGCCTGTAGTGGTACAAACGGACGAGAGGTTGAAGAGGATTCCTGGGAGGAGGGGCCCGGAACCGGAGAATCAATGTTCTTTCTACTTAGGGAAGATTGAAACTCCTTTAGGGTAGATAGCATTTCGGTCTGAACCGAGAGAAATTGCTTCATGATCTGTGAGGTTTCCTTCCCTGTAAGCTTACAGATGCACTTAGAACAAAATGGCTTGTTATGCTCAACTGGTAATTTGTCATTGCAATTGCCACATCTCCTAACACGTTTAGGAGGCTTAGCCACTCTGCTGGCCTCCCCCTGGGCAACAGGGTCTTCACCTAAACATATCAGGGAGAAACATATGCCCATTAGCCTTCACCTCTCAGGATTAGGGGAGGGGGGGGGGGAACAACAACAAACCCCCTATGAAAAAGGAAAGACTCACCCTTGGTGGTTTCCTCTGCAGCCATAGGAAAACGACGGTCCTCCTCCATAGTCGCGTGTGCCGAGGAGAGGTCTTCCATGGATACGCTCTGAGACCGCCAGGCCCCTCTATCTCC
Source organism: Rana kukunoris (assembly GCA_029574335.1). Classification (NCBI taxonomy): domain Eukaryota; kingdom Metazoa; phylum Chordata; class Amphibia; order Anura; family Ranidae; genus Rana; species Rana kukunoris. The sequence goes on along the minus strand of CM056060.1, from coordinate 61,225,255 downwards.
CTGGCTGCTTTATCGTGTGCCCCGATCGCCTGCAGCGTCTGTCCGGTGGGGGCCGCCATCTTGCCGCGCGGGAGCGGAATGACGTCACGGCGCCGTGCGCGTCATCAACAGGCGCCCGGATGCTAATGGCGCCGCTCGGAGCGGCGCCTAACCACCCGCCATGCGGTCCGGCGAACCCCCGGACGGAGCCAGCAGGAAGGGGGAGGCCTTCGCCCAACCTCCAAGGTAGGAACCAGGCGGGGGGAGAGAGGATGTGGCCTCTTCGGAGCACTGGAGAGCCCTGCCCTCCTAGGAGGCTCCGGCGTCCAGGGGAGTCTGTGACTTCTCCTGTTCCCCCCTGGACTAAGATGAAGGGGAAACCCCCAGGGGGGTAGCAAGCTACACCGGACCCAACGGCACCCAGTACCTGCGGTCCGGGCTCCGGGGGGGGGACCACCAGCCCCAGGCTTTAGGTCATAAGAAAAAAAAAATAAACGTTTCGCTGAAAGGGAAACACAATCAGAACTGAGGCACACGGGAGGGGTGGGGCCTTTTAAACTTCATTTTTGATTGTGTTTCCTGTCAGGTGAGCCAGTCTACTCTCACAGTGCCGTCCTGGAAGACTAGGGAGAAATACCACTTTCATCTTCATAGTAAGAAGAACCATTAATATACCAGCAGTCCCTTTCAAGGTCAAAAAGGTTTGGGTATGGCAGTTGAAATTCTGTGCTGCACCCGACATTCATGAGTTTCACCTTCAATCATTAATCCACCAATCAGGATACTTGGTTCCTTTAACATCAAACCCTCAATATTCTCTGATAATAAAGCTGTAGTCCATCTGCTTCTTTCCATTTCTTATTTGAACAATGATGACCTGTGTCATTCGTTGATTGCCAGCAACGGTTTGCATTCATAATGTGCTGTAGGCTGACACCTCATTGAGTTTAATAGAGCCGTTACTTGTATCATTCAGTCCATAATTCCACCAGAATGGTATGCCAACATATATATATATTCCCCCATGTGATGGTTTAGATATTATCAGCTTGACATCAGTGTTTATCAGATCTTCTGTCCAGACAATGCGGCAGTGGAAATTCTTGCCAGTATTTTTTATAAAAGGTAGAAAGCTATTTTTCATCCATATGTGTCACAGCCTTCAGCATATTATAAACAACCGATTCAACATGTTTCAAATCACGACTAGAGTGATGAATTTCACTCCCCCTCTTATAAATTTAGGAAAGCCACCCAACTTACTATATACTATGTTAAGCCATTGCGCAGCATCACCTCAGATGTCAAATCTATTGATATCAATATGCATTATGTCATATGTACAGATGTTTTAAAATTGTTTTAGGTTTAAATGCCTCGCTCTGATTTTAAGATTAAGTTCAAGAAATAAAACATAATACAAATAAAAAGCAAAATATATCAGGAAAAGGGAGAAAATGAAAAAATAGGGCATTGGGCAAGTCCGTTGAAAAGAAAATGGGAAAAAAAAAATGAAAAAAGGGAATTTGAATGTTCAAAAAAAAGTCCATTGATTGATGAATATTGAGAGAGTGTCCATGATATATTGTCCATTCAGCGTTTCTCCCCCACTAGCCAGCAATTACTCCTGCTATTCATATGCAAACGAGTATCTCCAGCCATGTACCTGAAAGACAAAAACTCTCAGAAAAAACTCATTAGCAAAGTCCTTAAACAAAGTATTATTTACAGTCTACAGTTTAAAGCTAGTTCACCCCCACTGCTATAGAAGTGTAATTTCCATTCAAAAACAGATCTGGACATTTCAACTGTTCTAATAGTGTGTAATATTCTATTTTCATCTTATCATACTCAATTTTAAGGTGGTCATATTTCTGTTTTAACTGAGGAAATGGTATCCAGGTCTTTTTCTTATTATGATTTCGGCCAGCTCTGTTTTTCATATTAATATCACTTATGTTTGATGCAGTAGAGTTCCCTCTCTTGTTGTGATCATTAGATATTATCTTCTGATCTTTCTGCCTAAACAATGTGGCTACATCAATTCTGACAGCTTGCTCTTTTGACTTTCTCCATAAATGATCTGCTCTCAATAATACGTCTTTTAAATCATGAGGATTCGGGGTAACTAATAAAATATTTTGTTTGATATCTTCATGCAAAGCATCTAGAATCATACTGATATGTATGGAGCCTCCCCGCTCAAATGCAAGATTATTACCAACCAGTAATTCCATAATAGTTGCTAACCTGTGCGACAATTCATAGGGAGATTCACTCTGCATTTGGTGGATCTTCCCATGAATCGCAAAATCAGAACGCACTCCATACAAGACACATAATAATTGCAGTAATATGTCTCTTGTTCTCAGAGGCTGAATACAGATCTGTTTAATTCTCATCCAAAGACTATTCCCTATAGAATGTTGCAAAACTCTTTCTAAGTCAGACGGGTTGAGACAATACATTTCTCTGACACTCTGCAAGTCACAAAACCATTTCAAAAATCTGTTTAAATCATGGCAGGGAACCATTCATATTTCTTTAAGAATTGCATCTAGTTCTTTTGGTTTCAAATGCTTCATTACAAGCTGAACCTCCCCTGTATTATTATTATAAACCGTGGTGGTCACAGTTGGTGCGGCTGGCAATGAATTATCAGATTTAACATGAGGTTCTGTTTCATTTGATAGAAAGTTTGTGTTTGTATTTTGCTGCAGATTGCTTAATCCAAGATTCGATGCACATCTGCATTCTGAGATCTCTTCTCTAATTCCATAATTCTTCATTTAATCTCTCATTTTCCTCTGATAATTCATCACAACGTTTAGATTTCTCAAGCAAAGCTCCACCAATGGTAACTGCATGCAATTTTAAATTTACTGTCTCAGTGTCTGATTGGTTTTGTAACCTCTGACAAACCTTATGGGTATTATCAACTTCACTCTGTAACTGCGCAATTTCCATAACTTTATCATTCAAAGAACTTTCCATTTTTAAACAGCAAGATAACAAGCCCTGCACAATACAACCCTTTCTCTTACTTTCTGAAATTTTGCTATCAAAAACACTTTTCTCTAAAAATTCCTTCATCATAGTCCACGTCTGCTTACATTTTTCTGGAATTTCATAAGGACCGCCATGACGCTTAATACATTTTGATACCCATCTGTTAACTTTATCAGAACTGACACTAGCTTCACACTGAGTAAGCATTTTGACTATATTATTAATAAATAAAAAAAAAGGAAATATTTTACTCACCGCATTTGAATCTTCACCTTGCCAGTTCCAGTCTTCTGGTACTCGACAGTCTTTTCTTTCTTCAGTTTCCAGTCTCCAGAGAATAATTCTGGGGTTCCAAACTTGTTTAGTCTTGTATATCAGACTCTTATGTCACATCCAGACATTAGAATCACAGCACAGGTCTTTTTCTTCATCAGACTTCTTGTCCAACTCACAGGATTTCTGTCATCACGACTTCTGTTACTAAGTCCTGAAAATGCGCTTCTGGTCACTTGCACGGCACCAATGTAATCTTCATATCTTTTAGAATAGTAGACTTCATCCTTCATATCAATGTAGTGATATCATGTCCAGAGAAGGCATTTAATGGATCTTCCCATACAGAACAAAGTTCCAAACTTCTATAGATGCTGAAATAAAAATATATTATATATTACTACAGATACCTGCACCCCCGTTTCTAGCTTTCTTTCGCCGAGGGTGAGGTCTCCCCCAATAGGCGTTCAGTCTGCCTGCACAGCGGGGAGCTTCGCTACAGGAGAGGCATGAACCTGTGCGGCTTGGCGGGAAGTGTCCGGCAAGGTGAGGGAAAAATAAAAATAAAATTTCCTGCTTTACAGCAGTAGTACAACCGCCTGTAGCAGTGAAGGAAAAAACAGAGAATGCGGGTATAGGGGAGGAGACCTACTTTTATAGTATAACCGGTCCTGATTGGGCAGGGGGGCGGAGCCTTCCCATACGTATATGCTGTCATGCTGTGTCAGGAAATAATTTTTTTGTATGGTCTTTTATAAAAAAAATTATATGGTCTTTTATAAATTATGTATTAAAATTATGTATATCCATGTATCTACATCTGCGCTCAAGGAGAATTTGACCAGGTGTGTAAGCTTTAATGCCTCAATGATGTTTGTGTTCCCCTGTTGCTCACACGCTGACAGCGAGGAGGCTATTTAAGCATAAGCTATCCTCAATCACGTAGTAACCCATGAATAAGTCGCGTGCCCGTGACGTAACGCGTAGGGAGGAGCCTACGATCGAATCCATCGGATCGAATTGAGGAGACTGCACACTGAGCGGCGTTCCATACTTGCACAATGCGGGGATTCGTGAGTGTATTTGCTGATGCATTGGATCACATTATCCATTTGTTTTTGATGTCTGTGCAATGAGGTTTCCTTCTTTTTTCCTTTCATATACATCCACCTATGAGTGCCTATTCACCGGATAGCAGCGTTGGGATTTGCATTTATAGTGGAGGAAGACATTGTAGTTTGGAACTTTTGTTTTTGCTTATCACTGTGCACCTGGATTAGGACTTATCACATGAGTTTGTGTGATTACCCTCACTCACAGTATATGGAGATTGTCTCTCCCTGATTAGTCTGTACGTTTTACACTTATAAGTTAACACTAGCGCATCCATATTATTATAATTTTTTCACTGTCTTGATTTGGTATCACTCGGATAGCAGCTGTGTTATTTGGTTTTTTAATAGGTGTTCCTGGGATTATTTATTTAATTAGCGCTGTAGTTCATTTTCACTTGTAATTTATCTATCCTGATGTATGAGATCTATACATTTATGTTGTGGGACAACCTCATCCTGTTCTCCTTTTAACCCTAACAAAGCATTCAGAATTGGGGCGGGGCCAGAAGTAGGAGAGGTGTACTTTATTTCAAGCTGTGGGTTGGACAAAAGAATAACCTCATACCCACTCAGCTGTTGGGCTGACATATGTTGGGTATGGATATTCTTTAGTAAAATTGATACATTATGTGTAGTATGCAGGGTGGTGGGATGACCTAAAGTGAATGATGTAGCCATTTCCACCACCATCGCACAGGATGCTAGAGCTCTGAGACACGCCGGCATGCCCTGTACTGGCATAGGCACAACTTTTGAAAAAAATGCAATAGGGCGCAGTTTGCCCCCATACTCCTGTGCCAGGACCCCTGCCATAGTTTTACAGTTGTCCCTTGCAAACAAGTGAATTTTTTTTTCATATTCAGGTAGTCGGAGTCCAGGAGCCGTGACCATTGCAGTTTTAAGATACACAAAAGCATTGTACATTTCATCATTCTATTTTACACAATGTGGCATGTCAGTACCTGTGGCTTGCCTCAGGAGATTATCATAGTAGGAACAATCAGGTATCCATTGGAGGTAGTAACCAATCATACCAAGAAAGGATACCATGTCCTTCTTAGTGAGTGGGCGGGGCAGACCCATGAGAGCCGTAGCTCTCTTGTGACTGACTTTCCCTTCCTCTTTTGGAGAGTACAAGACCAAGGTATTCAACAGTTTCCTGACACCATTGTAGCTTTTTCTTAGAAACTTTGTGACCATTGTCTGCTAACCAATGTAACAGATCTAAACCATAATTTTTACATGCTTCCCGGCTCGGACTAGACAGTAATAAATCATCAACATATTTGAGTAGGATGGAACCATGGCGGGGTGTCCAAGACCGCAGGGTTGCTTGGAGGGCCACTGTATACACTACAGGGGAGTCTACATAACCCTGGGGCATTCTAAACCAGGTAATTTGGCGATTTTTGAAATTAAATGCAAAAATAGGCTGTGTGTTCTCATCAACAGAAATGCTAAAGAATGCATTACAAAGGTCAATGACCGAAAAATACTCTGCATCGGATGGTATGGAGGTTAGGAGTGATGGCACATCAGGCACTATGGGTGCAATGGGCACCACCAGGTTGTTTATAGCTCTGAGGTCTTGTACAAACCTGTAAGAGCCGTCCGGCTTTTTTACTAGGTTGATGGGGGTGTTGTAGGGTGACAGTGTCTCTTTAAGAATTCCTTGTTGCAGGAACCTCTCTACCATTGGGGCAATTCCTTCCTCTTTTTCTTTTGAAATAGGGTATTGTTTGTGATAAACCGGCTGTGCCCATGATTTCATAGCTGCCTTGTATGGGGTACAAGAAATAAGACCTACATCCAAGGAGCTTTTGGACCATAACGGATCATCTGGTGGAGGAAGACCACTATCCTCATTGTAATATATTGGTATTACTTTGGAGTGTATGAAAATCCCTCCGTCAGTGGTCATTTTCAGTGTTATACCCAACCTTCCCATCAAATCTCCACCCAAGAGATTCACATGACAGTTTGGTATAATCCTGAAACAATGGTGCAAGACTGTTGCACCTCCCCTTTCAACATCACTTAGTGGTAAAGGCGGTGTTTTGTATGTTTTGGTAAGTATCCCATTAATTCCCATAGAAGGTTCAGCAATTTTGGTCTCACCTCTGTAGTAGTCCTCACTGATGCTGCTCCGAGTTGCCCCAGTATCAGGGAGGAAGGGGACCGGCTTATATTTAACATATAGGGTCACAATTGGTTGCTCGTTGTAAGAGTGCGAGATCAAGATTGGGTTCCCTGTGTATGCATTTGATCTTGATTATTTGAGTTATCTTCATAGGGACATTGATTTCTCCAGTGCCCTTCCAGTCCAGTTAAAACAACATGTGCGGGACTGCTGGGGTGGTCTGGAAGAATCACGCCCTCTCCCTCTTATTCTTCCTCTGCCTCTGTTTCCACTACCCCATTGTCCACCATTATTTTGGGGAGACTGGGTTTGCACTCCACCTTGATAATGGGTACTCACTGCTTTCTCTCTTATTACATCAAAAACATCCTGCTGCTTCTTTCTGTATTAAAGTTTCCTGAAATTGGTCAATAGTCTTTGTGGTCCATTCAGATATCATCTGTTTGACCATCAAGGCGAACTGGGGTTTTAGATTATCCCACATCAGCTGTTTTAGCTAATCCAGCTTCTGTTGTCCAATTGTCATGAAATATTTTCCAGAACTCAACTACAGTTTCTTCTGACTTTTGTTTGCATGCTATGGCAGTAGGAAGGGAACTTTTATTTTTAAATACCTTCATCATTTCAGCCTCTAATTCTGTCCACATGGTGTTATTACCTGCTACCGTGTTTAACCCATATGTTCCCGCATTTCCAGTGTCCATAATGTTTATGCTTGGAACATTTACCCAGTTCCAGGAACTGGTGTGTCCTATAATGCCAATCAATGATAAGGCGCATGTGTTCCTGTGTCTAATTTCTACCCTTACATGCCTTTTTTAAGTAAGTTAAAGTACCTCCTGCAGAGGTGGTGGGTTTGGGGCAATGTTTCACTATCCTATCTATGTCTTCAATGTCAATTACTTTTTTCAAAATTTCATTTCCAATCGTCATAAAAGGCAACGAAAAGTCAGTGTTACTCTATACCGTTCCACTCTTTGTTTTAGGGGGGCTAAATGTTTTACTTGTTCCAGCGTCTTCCTGTTCTTCCTCCTGCTCTTGGCCAGGTGGTGAAACTACCCCTCCTACAGCTCCCTGATCTTCTTCTGGTTCAGCTACCTCGACTCTGACTTCCTGTCTGTGCCTCTGTAGGTGCTGTCTATCTTGTTGTGAAGTGGGGGGAGAGTGGAGTGGTGCAGCTGTTGTAATTGTGGAGCGGGGGGGGGGGGGGCCTGCTGTTGTGGTTGTGGAGCAGGCGGGGGCTGCTGTTGTGGAGCAGGCTGCTGTTGTCCGATTGCATGATGTCCAGCCAGAAGATCAATATCTGCCTTTGTTAAACTTGGATAAATATTTACATATGAGGGTGGAGGATGACTGACTATTGACAGGGGTGGGGCTCTTGAGTCAGGGACAACTCTCTTTTTATTAGCTTCTCTATGTTTCTGGTCATAATCTTCCTTACTTAAACATTTGGTGGGCTTTTTCTGTTTCATATTTTCCCTCGGGAACCAATATGGGGCATATTTTAACCAATTCTCTGCTCCCTTTTTCATATAATCCATATCCCATTGAGGGTCCACGGGGTACCAAGGGAAAGCTCTCTTGTCTCCTAAACACAATCCTTTGACCATATCTATGTGGAATTCTGTATTGCTACCTTTTTGGGGGAACGGGTCTACACTGTGTAAGGCTGTGGTCCATCGCGCTAAATTTGAAACCCATGGGTCTATAAATTCATAATTAGTACCAAAAATTCGAGCTACAAAATCCTTACATATTTCCCCTGGGTTGGGTGGAGGGGGAGGACCTTCTTTACCTTGTTTCTGACCCATATTGACAGTGGGAGAAGACTGATTTACCACAGTCTTCTGATCCACACAACAAATTATTCTTATACTTCTATGCGATAGAAAGAAAAACAAAGGTTTTTTGGGCTTGTTGGAATCTCTTTCCTCATTAACCACTTAATTTTCCTTCCCAAAAGGAATGTCTATGCAGTAATGCTTATCTTTTGTGGGTTTACCAAAAACCCTTCTATGTGGGTTTACCAAAACCCTCCTATGGGTTTACCAAAAACCCTTCTAATAACCTCCTGGCATGGTTCTTATCCCCTACTAATTTTATGGTTCTAAAAAGCTTTAATCAGAGCTGAGGCAAGAAAATATTCAGTCAATACAGATAAAAAAAAATCCTTACCTCAGTTAATTTCAGCTTTTATCCCGGACGAAGAGCCCATTCTGATGGTGAATTTCTTCTATTAGACCACCCAGGTAGGTTTTTAGGTTCAATAAAGGAAGAGGTTCCGTGAACAGCCCCACAGGCCTGGAGACATCAAAATGACACAGGAAACGTGCATGCTTTGTGTTCATATGACATCTGCTTTTTACTCAGTATAGCTCAATATATATACAGATTTAGAAGGACAAAGGAGGAGTTTCTCAAGGGCATAGTGTAATTACAAGAATACATTCAGGTTAATCATTCCCTATTAGATAGTATCTGTTATATAAGTTCAGTTAATATATGGATGTGACCTAAAGTCTTAAACAAAGGTGAAATTCCATTCATACATTACTAGGTGAAAGGTGTAGATAACCATCTAAGCTTCAAGTAAAGGTTTTTAAACCTTTCCTTTAAACCATTACAACATGGCGTCCTGAACGGAAAATGGAGGTTGTCATGCTATGTTCTTTACAGTGGCCATTTAAAAAAAGGAGGACTATGATGGCAAAAAAAGGGCCTTACAAAAATCTCAATAAACTAAAGGCCCAGATCATGGATAAGGTACGGAGGAGTATCCATGCAAAATTCGGGGTGCAGAGGTCCAGGGAGCAGTTGTGCAAGAGATGGAGTGATTTGAAAATCCGAGAGCCAGAGCAGATGGAGAGAATTCGAAGAGTCCTCAGAAGACGTAAGTATTTTTCATGTGTACTTTGAATATTTTTTTTTTTTATTATTTTGTGGCATGTGGTTTTTATCGCAGGTTGTGTATATATACAGTTCAAGAACAGATGTTTGAAGGTTCATGTTTGTGTGGGCATAATAATTGGTTGGTCATTCTATTTAAGACCTTTTTATGTGAGAGCAATTTTTTAATTAATGTAGATGTGTTATTAAGTTGATTTAAATAATCCAACTTAAAGGATCACTAAAGGATTTTTTTTTTTTAGCTAAATAGCTTCCTTTACCTTACTGCAGTACTGGTTTCATGTCCTTATTGTTCGTTTTTGCTTTGAAGTTGCTGTAATCCTGCTCTGTTCTCCACACTTCCTGCTTGTCTGTTTCCGGAAAACCCCAGTGCTGGGAGATTTCTCACAATGGTTTAAGCTGTCATTACTGTGTGTCTTAAACATCCCAGAACCAATCAGATTCATTTTAAAAACAAAACACTGCCCTGGAATTGTTTGTTTTTGTTCTGTGTGTCTATTTCTACTTTGCAGAAACATGAAGCCAGTTCAAAAGTCAAACTAACCTGCAGGCACATTATATGATTGATTTTTATCTATTTTTTAACATTTTGAAAAGGAATCAGTTAACTTTTATGTCTCTATACCCTGTAAACAGTCATTTCAGCAAAAAAATGTTTTTCCTTTACTGACCGTTTAAGTCAATATACATTAAAAGGAGAGTATGCTCAGCAAAACAGTTGATTACACATATGCACTCAGTAGCACAATGGTTGGCATGGCCGATCCGCCTAGGGTTGCCACCTGTCCGGTTTTGACCCAGACAGCCCGGGTTTGGACACATGTGCCCGATTTTGAAGCCGCCTGAAACCCGGGCACATTTTTTAACCACTTCAGGCCCGCGCTACCGTCGGATGACGGCAACAGCGCGGGCCTGAATATCCAACATGCCGTCATTTGACGGCATGTCGTTCAGGCGTTCCCAGCGCGCGCTGTAGAGCTCGCTGCGGGGAAGCCCTGTGTTGTCCGTGTCCCTTGGACACGGCCAATCACAGATCGCAGCGAACGGCCAATCAGAGCGGCCGTTTGTGATGCGATCTGTGGGCGAATGAGAGATGATCTCTCATAGATCATCTCTCATTGCCGTGTTACACAGAGACAGCGTCCTGTCTCTGGAGAGGAGGAGCCCGATCTGTGTTCCTTCCTACATAGGGACACAGATCGGTCACCCCCTCCCCCTCCCCCCACAGTTAGAACACACCTAGCATACACATTTAACCCCTTCCTCACCCCCTAGTGTTAACCCCTTCAATGCCAGTCACATTTATACTGTAATTAGTGCATATTTATAGCACTGATCGCAGTATAGATGTGAATGGCGCCAAAAATGTGTCAAAAGTGTCCGATGTGTCCGCCATAACGTCGCAGTACCAATAAAAATCGCAGATCGCCGCCATTTCTAGTAAAAAAAAAATAATAAAAAATAATAATTCTCTCCCCTATTTTGTAAGCGCTATAACTTTTGCGCAAACCAGTCGCTTATTGCGATTTTTTTTTTTTATACCAAAAATATGTAGAAGAATACGTATCGCCCTAAACTGAGAAAAAAAATGTGTTTTTTTTTTAATTGGGATATTTATTATAGCAACAAGTAAAAACTATTGTATTTTTCTTCAAAATTGTCGCTCTTTTTTGTTTATAGCGCAAAAAATAAAAATTGCACAGGCGATCAAATACCACCAAAAGAAAGCTCTACTTGTGGGGAAAAAAGGACGTAAATTTTGTTTGGGAGCCACGTCGCACGACCGCGCAATTGTCAGTTAAAGCGACGCAGTGCCGCAAGCTGAAATTCTACCCGAGCAGGAGGGGGGTGTAAGTGCCCAGTATGCAAGTGGTTAAATTAAAAAAGAAAAAAATTACTTTTTTTTTTTTAGCAGTCCGTCCTGGCCCGGGCCGAAACAGAGCTGCACATCCCCGGCTCCACCAGCTTGTCTGAGTGTTAGTAGAACGTGTGCCGCCTGCAGCAGTGCTCCCCCCCTCCATATACCATCCACAGCCATACATACAGTCATGCCCCCCCTCCATATACCATCCACAGCCATATATACAGTTCTGCCCCCCCCTCCATATACCATCCACAGCCTAACATACAGTTCTGCCCCCCCCCTCCATATACCATCCACAGCCATACATACAGTCCTACCCCCCCCCCCCTCCATATACCATCCACAGCCATATATACAGTTCTGCCCCCCCCCCCTCCATATACCATCCACAGCCATACGAAAAAATGTCTTTTTTTTTTTTTTAGCAGTCCGTCCTGGCCCGGCCGCAACAGAGCTGCACATCCCCGGCTCCACCAGCTTGTCTGAGTGTTAGTAGAACGTGTGCCGCCTGTAGCAGTGCTCTCTGTTAGCCCCCGGCCGGGCTGTAAACATGTGTGCAACACTGTGCTAGCCCCCTCCCCCCCCTCCCTCCGGTGCGCCTCCGTCTGCATTGTGCTGCCGAGTGAAAGACGGCACATGGGACACAGAGTGCTCAGCTCTTCTCTGACTGGCTGCAGAATAGACATGGAGGTGGGGTAGATGGGCGGAGCCTCGGCATTCCCTGCTGCTCTGTGAAGTGTGTGGCGATCTTGCTGAGACTGAGAGCTCAACTTTTAAAGTACGTTTTTGCTGTTATTAGCATGTCAGCATATCAAAGAGCTCTCACCCCTCCCCCTCATACACACAGTCCTCACCAATTGCCCCCACCATACATTATCTATACAGTTCTGCCCCCCCTGCATATACCATCCACAGCCATATATACAGTTCTGCCCCCCTCCATATACCATCCACAGCCATATATACAGTTCTGCCCCCCTCCATATACCATCCACAGCCATACATACAGGTCTGCCCCCCCTCCATATACCATCCACAGCCATATATACAGTTCTGCTGCCCCCCCCCCCTCCATATACCATCCAAAGCCATACATACAGTTCTGCCCCCCCCCTCCATATACCATCCACAGCCATACATACAGTTCTGCCCCCTCCATATACTATCCAAAGCCATATATACAGTTCTGCCCCCCCCTCCATATACTATCCACAGCCATATATACAGTTCTGCCCCCCAGTGCCCCCCCTCCATATACCATCCACAGCCATATATACAGTTCTGCCCCCCCAGTGCCCCCCTCCATATACCATCCACAGCCATACATAGAGTCATGCCCCCCCCCATATACCATCCACAGCCATATATACAGTTCTGCCCCCCCCCCTCCATATACCATCCACAGCCATATATACAGTTCTGCCGCCCCCCTCCATATACCATCCACAGCCATAAATACAGTTCTGCCCCCCCCTCCATATACCATCCACAGCCATATATACAGTTCTGTCCCCCCCCCATATACCATTCACAGCCATACATACAGTTCTGCCCCCCAGTGCCCCCCCTCCATATACCACCCACAGCCCTACACACAGTCTTGCCCCCCAGTGCCCCCCCCCCATATACCATCCACAGCCATACACACATTTCTGCCCCCCCAGTGCCCCCCCTCCATATACCATCCACAGCCATATATACAGTTCTGCCCCCCTCCATATACCATCCACAGCCATACACACATTTCTTCCCCCCCAGTGCCCTCCCTCCATATACCATCCACAGCCATATATACAGTTCTGCCCCCCTCCATATACCATCCACAGCCATATATACAGTTCTGCCCCCCCCTCCATATACCATCCACAGCCATATATACAGTTCTGCCCCCCTCCATATACCATCCACAGCCATATATACAGTTCTGCCCCCCCTCCATATACCATCCAGGGCCATATATACAGTTCTGCCCCCCCCTCCATATACCATCCAGGGCCATATATACAGTTCTGCCCCCCCTCCATATACCATCCACAGCCATACATACAGTTCTGCCCCCCCTCCATATACCATCCACAGCCATACATACAGTTCTGCCCCCCTCCATATACCATCCACAGCCATATATACAGTTCTGCCCCCCAGTGCCCCCCTCCATATACCATCCACAGCCATACATACAGTTCTGCCCCCCCCCCCCCTCCATATACCATCCACAGCCATATATACAGTTCTGTCCCCCTCCATATACCATCCACAGCCATATAAACAGTTCTGCCCCCCTCCATATACCATCCACAGCCATATATACAGTTCTGCCCCCCCTCCATATACCATCCACAGCCATATATACAGTTCTGCCCCCCCTCCATATACCATCCACAGCCATATATACAGTTCTCCCCCCCCTCTCCATATACCATCCACAGCCATATATACTGTTCTGCCCCCCCCCCTCCATATACCATCCACAGCCATACATACAGTTCTGCCCCCCCCCTCCATATGCCATATATACAGTTCTGCCCCCCTCTCCATATAACATCCACAGCCATACATACAGTCCTACACCCCCTCCATATACCATCCACAGCCATATATACAGTTCTGCCCCCCCTCCATATACCATCCACAGCCATATATACAGTTCTGCTGCGCCCCCTCCATACACCATCCACAGCCATATATACAGTTCTGCCCCCCCTCCATATACCACCCACAGCCATACATACAGTTCTCTGCCCCCCCTACATATACCATCCACAGCCATATATACAGTTATGCCCCTCTCCATATACCATCCACAGCCATACATACAGTTCTGCCCCCCCAGTGCTCCCCCCTCCATATACCACCCACAGCCATACATACAGTTTCTGCCCCCCCTCCATATACCATCCACAGCCATACATACAGTTCTGCCCCCCCAGTGCCCCCCCTCCATATACCATCCACAGCCATACACACATTTCTGCCCCCCCAGTGCCCCCCCCCCCTCCATATACCATCCACAGCCATACATACAGTTCTGCCCCCCCCAGTGCCCCCCTCCATATACCATCCAGGGCCATATATACAGTTCTGCCCCCCCCTCCATATACCATCCACAGCCATATATACAGTTCTGCCCCCCCTCCATATACCATCCACTGCCATATATACAGTTCTGCCCCCCCCCTCCATATAGCATCCACAGCCATATATACAGTTCTGCCCCCCTCCATATACCATCCACAGCCATATATACAGTTCTGCCCCCCCTCCATATACCATCCACAGCCATACATACAGTTCTGCCCCCCTCCATATACCATCCACAGCCATATATACAGTTCTGCCCCCCCCTCCATATACCATCCACAGCCATATATACAGTTCTGCCCCCCCCCTCCATATACCATCCACAGCCATATATACAGTTCTGCCCCCCCCCCATATACCATCCACAGCCATATATACAGTTCTGCCCCCCCCCCCTCCATATACCATCCAGGGCCATTGTAACGGTTACCACCGCTTACAACCTTCCATCCACCCACGACAAGCTTATCCGACACACCAACAACCAGGCAGACATGATCCATTCCATTTTTCAGAATAAACGAGACTGCGCTCCGTTCTCTTAGTTTCCAAAATGTATGAATTATGATTCACTATTAGCCACCCTATACCCAAAAGGGCACAGGGTGGATTTCGACCCAAGAGTTTTTGGTGCTGCTGGCACAAGAGTATCTCTCATCCTTCCAACGTCTCTGGGTGTCACGGGCCATTCTGTTACATCTCTCCCCTTTCGGTGGGAGACGGACACAGGAGGGAACCCCAAACGGGTTGACTCCGAAGTCCGTCAGTAGTTCCCGTCCTCCAATGCTGGTCTCCATACTGTACCCCAAAAAAATGGCTCCAAACTGAGCATTACTCCCCCCGCCAACCTCTGCCTCTCTCAGAGAACACGCCTGCCGCTGGGGAGAAGGCAGGGTGGCTGGGCTCAGTCCATCATGCTGTTGGGGGTCTGGACCAACTGCCCCCCCTTCCTGGGGTATACCAGTGAGACTGAAGTCCCATCCACTGGTGCTAGGTGAAAACCCCCCGGTGCTTGCAAAGCAAAGCAGACATCCTCCTGTCCCAGTCCTGTACCATTTTCTGGGGTTGTGCCAGTGGAGACTGAAGTCTCATCCACTACTCCAGGAACCCCCTCTTCTGTTAGTGAGGAGCAGAGGCCTATGACACTCTGCTCTGTTGCCAGCTCTTCCGCTGGGTTGCTGTGAGTGGAGACCATAGTCCCATCCACTACCACAGGATCCCCCTCTTCTGTTAGTGAGGAGCAGAGGCCTGGGGCACTCTGCTCTGTTACTGTGAGTGGAGACCACAGTCCCATCCACTACCACAGGGTCCCCCTCTTCTGTTAGTGAGGAGCAGAGGCCTATGACACTCTGCTCTGTTGCCAGCTCTTCCGCTGGGTTGCTGTGAGTATACCATCCACAGCCATACATACATATAGTTCTGCCCCCCCTCCATATACCATCCACAGCCATACATACAGTTCTGCCCCCCCCCAGTGCCCCCCCTCCATATATCATCCACAGCCATATATACAGTTCTGCCCCCCTCCATATACCATCCACAGCCATATATACAGTTCTGCCCCCCCTCCATGTACCATCCACAGCCATATATACAGTTCTGCCCCCCCTCCATATACCATCTACAGCCATATATACAGTTCTGCCCCCCCTCCATATACCATCCACAGCCATATATACAGTTCTGACCCCCCCCCCTCCATATACCATCCACAGCCATACATACAGTTCTGACCCCCCTCCATATACCATCCAGGGCCATATATACAGTTCTGCCCCCCTCCATATACCATCCAGGGCCATATATACAGTTCTGCCCCCCAGTGCCCCCCCCCCCCTCCATATACCACCCACAGACATACATACAGTTCTGCCCCCCCTCCATATACCATCCACAGCCATACATACAGTTCTGCCCCCCAGTGCCCCCCCCTCCATATACCATCCACAGCCATACATACAGTTCTACCCCCCCCCAGTGCCCCCCCTCCATATACCATCCACAGACATATATACAGTTCTGCCCCCCCTCCATATACCATCCACAGCCATATATACAGTTCTGCCCCCCCCCTCCATATACCATCCACAGCCATATATACAGTTCTGCCCCCCCTCCATATACCATCCACAGCCATATATACAGTTCTGCCCCCCCCCTCCATATACCATCCACAGCCATATATACAGTTCTGCCCCCCCTCCATATACCATCCACAGCCATACATACAGTTCTGCCCCCCGGTGCCCCCCCTCCATATACCACCCACAGCCATACACACATTTCTGCCCCCCCAGTGCCCCCCCTCCATATACCATCCACAGCCATACATACAGTTGTGCCCCCCTCCCCATTTACCATCCAGGGCCATATATACAGTTCTGCCCCCCCCTCCATATACCATCCACAGCCAATATACAGTTCTGCCCCCCCTCCATATACCATCCCCAGCCATAATACAGTTCTACCCCCCTCCATATACCATCCACAGCCATATATACAGTTCTGCCCCCCCCTCCATATAGCATCAACAGCCATACATACAGTTCTGCCCCCCCCCCCTCCATATACCACCCACAGCCATATATACAGTTCTGCGCCCCCCCTCCACATACCATTCACAGCCATACATACAATTCTGCCCCCCCCCTCCATATACCATCCACAGCCATACATACAGTTCTGCCCCCCCTCCATATACCATCCACAGCCATACATACAGTTCTGCCCCCCCTCCATATACTATCCACAGCCATATATACAGTTCTCCGCCCCCTCCATATACCATCCACAGCCATATATACAGTTCTGCCCCCCAGTGCCCCCCCTCCTTATACCACCCACAGCCATACATACAGTTCTGCCCCCCCCTCCATATACCATCCACACAGTTCTGCGCCCCCTCCATATACCATCCACAGCCATACATACAGTTCTGGCCCCCCCCCTCCATATACCATCCACAGCCATACATACAGTTCTGCCCCCCCCCCCCCCAGTGCCCCCTCTCCATATATCATTCACAGCCATATATACAGTTCTGCCCCCCCTCCATATACCATCCACAGCCATACATATAGTTCTGCCCCCCCCCAGTGCCCCCCCTCCATATACCATCCACAGCCATATATACAGTTCTGCCCCCCCCTTCCATATACCATCTACAGCCATATATACAGTTCTGCCCCCCCTCCATATACCATCCACAGCCATATATACAGTTCTGACCCCCCCCCCCCCTCCATATACCATCCACAGCCATACATAACAGTTCTGTCCCCCCTCCATATACCATCCAGCGCCATATATACAGTTCTGCCCCCCCTCCATATACCATCCACAGCCATATATACAGTTCTGCCCCCCCTCCATATAGCATCCACAGCCATACATACAGTCCTGCCCCCCCTCCATATACCATCCACAGTCATATATACAGTTCCCCCCCATATACCATCCGCAGCCATACATACAGTCCTGCCTCCCCTCCATATACCATCCACAGCCATATATACAGTTCTCTGCCCCCCCCCCCTCCATATACCATCCACAGCCATACAAAAAAAATTATTATTTTTTTTTTTAGCAGTCCGTCCTGGCCCGGCCGCAACAGAGCTGCACATCCCCGGCTCCACCAGCTTGTCTGAGTGTTAGGCTGGCCATACATGATACAATTTTCTGTGCAATTTTCTGTACAATTGTCTTGATTTACCTTCAACTATGTAGTGCAAGGGCCTGCCTGATTGAATACAATTGAAAGTGTTGTTTAGTTTGACCTCATATATGGTTTTTGGTAAATCTAAAAGAAAATTGTACAAGAAAATTGAACATGTATGGCCAGCCTCAGTAGAACGTGTGCCGCCTGCACCAGTGCTCTCTGTTAGCCCCTGGCCGGGCTGTAAACATGTGTGCAACACTGTGCTAGCCCCCTCCCTCCGGTGCGCCTCCGTCTGCATTGTGTGCTGCAGAGTGAAAGACGGCACATGGGACCCAGAGTGCTCAGTTCTTTTCTGACTGGCTGCATAATAGACATGGAGGTGGGGTAGATGGGCGGAGCCCTGGCATTCCCTGCTGCTCTGTGAAGTGTGTGGTGATCTTGATGAGACTGAGAGCTCAACGTTTAAAGTACGTTTTTGCTGTTATTAGCATGTCAGCATATCAAAGAGCTCTCACCCCTCCCCCTCATACACACAGTCCTCACCAATTGCCCCCACCATACATTCTCCACAGTTCTCATACAGTTCTCCATATACCATTCACAGCCATATATACAGTTCTGCCCCCCCCCCTCCATATACCATCCAGGGCCATATATACAGTTCTGCCCCCCCCTCCATATACCATCCACAGTCACACATACAGTTCTTCCCCCACCCCCCCTCCATATACCATCCACAGCCATACATACAGTTTCTGCCCCCCTCCTTATACTATCCACAGCCATATATACAGTTCTGCCGCCCCCCTCCATATACCATCCACAGCCATATATACATTTCTCTAGCTGTCTGCCCCCCCCCCCCCCTCCATATACCATCCACAGCCATACATACAGTTCTGCCCCCCCCCCTCATATACAATCCACAGCCATATATACAGTTCTGCTGCCCCCCCTCCATATACCATCCACAGCCATATATACAGTTCTGCCCCCCTCCATATACCATCCACAGCCATACATACAGTTCTGCCCCCCCTCCATATACCATACACAGCCATATATACAGTTCTGCCCCCCCTCCATATACCATCCACACAGCCATATGTACAGTTCTGCCCCCCCCTCCATATACTGTACCATCCACAGCCATATATACAGTTCTGCCCCCCCTCAATATACCATCCACAGCCATACATACAGTCCTGCCCCCCCCATATACCATCCACAGCCATATATATAGTTCTGCCCCTCCCTCCATATACCATCCACAGCCATACATACAGTCCTGCCCCCCCTCCATATACCATCCACAGCCATATATACAGTTCTGCCCCCCCCCTCCATATACCATCCACAGCCATACATACAGTTCTGCCCCCCCCCTCCATATACCATCCACAGCCATACATACAGTTCTCCCCCCCCCCCCTCCATATACCATCCACAGCCATACATACAGTTCTCCCCCCCCCCCCCTCCATATACCATCCACAGCCATACATACAGTTCTGCCCCCCTCCATATACTATCCACAGCCATATATACAGTTCTGCCGCCCCCCTCCATATACCATCCACAGCCATATATACAGTTCTGCGCCCCCCTCCATTTACCATCCACAGCCATACATACAGTTCTGCCCCCCCCCTCCATATACAATCCACAGCCATACATACAGTTCTGCCGCCCCCCTCCATATACCATCCACAGCCATATATACAGTTCTGCCCCCCCAGTGCCCCCCCTCCATATACCATCCACAGCCATACATACAGTTCTGCCCCCCCTCTATATACCATCCACAGCCATACATACAGTCCTGCCCCCCCTCCATATACCATCCACAGCCATAAATACAGTTCTACCCCCCCCTCCATATACCATCCACAGCCATATATACAGTTCTGCTGCCCCCCCTCCATATACCATCCACAGCCATACATACAGTCCTGCTCCCCCTCCATATACCATTCACAGCCATATACAGTATACAGTTCTGCCCCCCTCCATATACCATTCACAGCCATATATACAGTTCTGCCCCCCCTCCATATACCATCCACAGCCATATATACAGTTCTGCCCCCCCTCCATATACCATCCACAGCCATACATACAGTCCTGCCCCCCCTCCATATACCATCCACAGCCATACATACAGTTCTGCCCCCCCTCCATATATGATCCACAGCCATATATACAGTTCTTCCCCCCCTCCATATACCATCCAGAGCCATATATACAGTTCTGCCCCCCCTCCATATACCATCGACAGCCATACATACAGTTCTGCTGCCCCCCTCCATATACCATCCACAGCCATACATACAGTTCTGCCCCCCTCCATATACCATCCACAGCCATATATACAGTTCTGCCCCCCCCCTCCATATACCATCCACAGCCATACATACAGTCCTGCCCCCCCTCCATATACCATCCACAGCCATACATACAGTCCTGCCCCCCCTCCATATACCGTCCACAGTCATATATACAGTTCCCCCCCATATACCATCCGCAGCCATACATACAGTCCTGCCTCCCCTCCATATACCATCCACAGCCATATATACAGTTCTGCCTGCCCCCCCCCCTCCATATA
The DNA here is from genome assembly GCA_029574335.1 of Rana kukunoris. Taxonomy (NCBI): domain Eukaryota; kingdom Metazoa; phylum Chordata; class Amphibia; order Anura; family Ranidae; genus Rana; species Rana kukunoris. Next base: position 61,204,621 of record CM056060.1, on the reverse strand, counting down.
CCATCCACAGCCATACAAAAAAATGTATTATTTTTTTTTTTAGCAGTCCGTCCTGGCCCGGCCGCAACAGAGCTGCACATCCCCGGCTCCACCAGCTTGTCTGAGTGTTAGGCTGGCCATACATGATACAATTTTCTGTGCAATTTCTGTACAATTGTCTTGATTTACCTTCAACTATGTAGTGTGCAAGGGCCTGCCTGCCTGATTGAATACAATTGAAAGTGTTGTTTAGTTTGACCTCATATATATGGTTTTTGGTAAATCTAAAAGAAAATTGTACAAGAAAATTGAACATGTATGGCCAGCCTCAGTAGAACGTGTGCCGCCTGCACCAGTGCTCTCTGTTAGCCCCTGGCCGGGCTGTAAACATGTGTGCAACACTGTGCTAGCCCCCTCCCTCCGGTGCGCCTCCGTCTGCATTGTGTGCTGCAGAGTGAAAGACGGCACATGGGACCCAGAGTGCTCAGCTCTTTTCTGACTGGCTGCATAATAGACATGGAGGTGGGGTAGATGGGCGGAGCCCTGGCATTCCCTGCTGCTCTGTGAAGTGTGTGGTGATCTTGATGAGACTGAGAGCTCAACGTTTAAAGTACGTTTTTGCTGTTATTAGCATGTCAGCATATCAAAGAGCTCTCACCCCTCCCCCTCATACACACAGTCCTCACCAATTGCCCCCACCATACATTCTCCACAGTTCTCATACAGTTCTCCATATACCATCCACAGCCATATATACAGTTCTGCCCCCCCCCCCTCCATATACCATCCAGGGCCATATATACAGTTCTGCCCCCCCCCCCTCCATATACCATCCACAGTCACACATACAGTTCTTCCCCCACCCCCCTCCATATACCATCCACAGCCATACATACAGTTCTGCCCCCCTCCTTATACTATCCACAGCCATATATACAGTTCTGCCGCCCCCCTCCATATACCATCCACAGCCATATATACAGTTCTGCCCCCCCCCCCCCCCTCCATATACCATCCACAGCCATACATACAGTTCTGCCCCCCCCTCCATATACAATCCACAGCCAATATATACAGTTCTGCCCCCCCCCCTCCATATACCATCCACAGCCATATATACAGTTCTGCCCCCCCTCCATATACCATCCACAGCCATACATACAGTTCTGCCCCCCCTCCATATACCATACACAGCCATATATACAGTTCTGCCCCCCCTCCATATACCATCCACAGCCATATGTACAGTTCTGCCCCCCCCTCCATATACTGTACCATCCACAGCCATATATACAGTTCTGCCCCCCCTCAATATACCATCCACAGCCATACATACAGTCCTGCCCCCCTCCATATACCATCCACAGCCATATATATAGTTCTGCCCCTCCCTCCATATAACCATCCACAGCCATACATACAGTCCTGCCCCCCCTCCATATACCATCCACAGCCATATATACAGTTCTCTGCCCCCCCTCCATATACCATCCACAGCCATACATACAGTTTCTGCCCCCCCCCTCCATATACCATCCACAGCCATACATACAGTTCTCTCCCCCCCCCCCCTCCATATACCATCCACAGCCATACATACAGTTCTCCCCCCCCCCTCCATATACCATCCACAGCCATACATACAGTTCTGCCCCCCCTCCATATACTATCCACAGCCATATATACAGTTCTGCCCGCCCCCCTCCATATACCATCCACAGCCATATATACAGTTCTGCGCCCCCCTCCATTTACCATCCACAGCCATACATACAGTTCTGCCCCCCCCCCCTCCATATACAATCCACAGCCATACATACAGTTCTGCCCCCCCCCTCATATACCATCCACAGCCATATATACAGTTCTGCCCCCCCAGTGCCCCCCCTCCATATACCATCCACAGCCATACATACAGTTCTGCCCCCCCTCTATATACCATCCACAGCCATACATACAGTCCTGCCCCCCCCTCCATATACCATCCACAGCCATAAATACAGTTCTACCCCCCCTCCATATACCATCCACAGCCATATATACAGTTCTCTGCCCCCCCTCCATATACCATCCACAGCCATACATACAGTCCTGCTCCCCCTCCATATACCATTCACAGTCATATACAGTATACAGTTCTGCCCCCCTCCATATACCATTCACAGCCATATATACAGTTCTGCCCCCCTCCATATACCATCCACAGCCATATATACAGTTCTGCCCCCCCTCGATATACCATCCACAGCCATACATACAGTCCTGCCCCCCTCCATATACCATCCACAGCCATACATACAGTTCTGCCCCCCCCTCCATATATGATCCACAGCCATATATACAGTTCTCCCCCCCTCCATATACCATCCAGAGCCATATATACAGTTCTGCCCCCCTCTCCATATACCATCGACAGCCATACATACAGTTCTGCCCCCCTCCATATACCATCCACAGCCATACATACAGTTCTGCCCCCCTCCATATACCATCCACAGCCATATATACAGTTCTGCCCCCCCCCCTATATACCATCCACAGCCATACATACAGTCCTGCCCCCCCTCCATATACCATCCACAGCCATACATACAGTCCTGCCCCCCCTCCATATACCGTCCCACAGTCATATATACAGTTCCCCCCCATATACCATCCGCAGCCATACATACAGTCCTGCCTCCCCTCCATATACCATCCACAGCCATATATACAGTTCTGCCCCCCCCTCCATATACCATCCACAGCCATACAAAAAAAATTATTATTTTTTTTTTTAGCAGTCCGTCCTGGCCCGGCCCAACAGAGCTGCACATCCCCGGCTCCACCAGCTTGTCTGAGTGTTAGGCTGGCCATACATGATACACATTTTCTGTGCAATTTTCTGTACAATTGTCTTGATTTACCTTCAACTATGTAGTGCAAGGGCCTGCCTGATTGAATACAATTGAAAGTGTTGTTTATTTTGACCTCATATATGGTTTTTGGTAAATCTAAAAGAAAATTGTACAAGAAAATTGAACATGTATGGCCACCTCATAGAACGTGTGGCCGCCTGCACCAGTGCTCTCTGTTAGCCCCTGGCCGGGCTGTAAACATGTGTGCAACACTGTGCTAGCCCCCTCCCTCCGGTGCGCCTCCGTCTGCATTGTGTGCTGCAGAGTGAAAGACGGCACATGGGACCCAGAGTGCTCAGCTCTTTTCTGACTGGCTGCATAATAGACATGGAGGTGGGGTAGATGGGCGGAGCCCTGGCATTCCCTGCTGCTCTGTGAAGTGTGTGGTGATCTTGATGAGACTGAGAGCTCAACGTTTAAAGTACGTTTTTGCTGTTATTAGCATGTCAGCATATCAAAGAGCTCTCACCCCTCCCCCTCATACACTCCAGTCCTCACCAATTGCCCCCACCATACATTCTCCACAGTTTCTCATACAGTTCTCCATATACCATCCACAGCCATATATACAGTTCTGCCCCCCCCTTCCATATACCATCCAGGGCCATATATACAGTTTCTGTCTGCCCCCCCCCTCCATATACCATCCACAGTCACACATACAGTTCTTCCCCCCCCCCCTCCATATACCATCCCCAGCCATACATACAGTTCAGCCCCCCTCCTTATACTATCCACAGCCATATAACAGTTCTGCCGCCCCCCCCATATACCATCCACAGCCATATATATCAGTTCTGGCCCCCCCCCCCCTCCATATACATCCACAGCCATACATACAGTTCTGCCCCCCCCTCCCATATACAATCCACAGCCCATATATACAGTTTCATGTCTGCCCCACCGCGCCCCTCCATATACCAACCACAAATAGCCATATACCATCCACAGCCATTACATACTGCCCCCCTCCATATAC